>CM044103.1:11855965-12039977 GCA_024174645.1 Lemna minuta
GATCGCGAGCAGGAGCGCAGAAGGGCAGGGGGCCGATCGCACTAACGTGCAATATCCAAAATAAATATCCAAAATAAATCTCCAAAATATCTCTTAAAATAAATATCCAAAATCCCAAAAAATTTCAAAAAAGCCTTAAACTTGAGAAAATTAATACTTCCTAAGTATAAACCATTTTTCTACCAAATTTTCTTCATTAGACCAAGAATGGCATCCTATATATAATATTCATACCATAATTATGAAGAGAACCAAAATATTTTTCCTCAAAAATAACTAGATCATCTTAAAAATAGAATTGCAACTTTAAAACTACATCTAGATCAAAATCCCCACAGCCTTCTCTTATTCTTCAAAATTCAATTTTCTTCAAAAGTCTCAAATTCGGCATTATCAATAAAATTTACAACTAAACCAAATATTGATCTTGTAAAGGTCAAACTCATTATTGCACAAAATTATTCATAAAAATTATACTTTGAGAACTATAATAAAATGCCATGAGATTTATGAAAATATCATAAAAACATGATAACATATATCACAATAACATGACTTATGCACTCAATATCATTATTTTAAATATTCAATCTTTCATCTGAAGTCCCTACCTCACTGTAGAAGGGGAAAATATCATTCTTTGATTCTTTAAATCTATTTTTGTGTAGAGTTTTCATGTGATTTAAAACCTCTTACTTAGTTTAACAATGCACCTAGAATAATTAAAATTCTTAAAAATTATGTTTCTGGTATTAAAAAAAATTCAGTATGTATTCTGATCTTAAGGATCTCATTTTAGATAGTGTCATTTACTCACATATTAGTAGTTTTTTTTGTATATATCTCTTCTTACCTAATTTATTATCTAATCTCTTATTAATTCTTTGAAAGAAAAAACTATTCCAAAATCTAAGTCCTTTGTGTCATTGAGCATTGCTCATTTGATGCTCAAGTAAATTTGGAAATTATAAATATTTTGTAAAAGTTGAATTCTTCATATGATAGATAATCATCTCATATATTCTCATCCATTGTCAATTGAAAATTACTCTAATTAAGTTAAATTATAAATTTTCATTTCAATGAGGAAGATCAATGCATAGCTATACGTACTTGCCATAGATTTTAAGGAAGATTGATATATTTAGTACATTTTGTGGGCTTATATATCTTATGTTTTGTCACATTCCCAATCAAATCTTTTTTTTATCAGGGATTGTATTATTTTCATGTTGGCCATCAAGTTCTTTGGTACTCAAAAGCACATTTTGATGAGGGGTTGAGTTTCAAGTGCAAGTGCAAGTTTCAAGGTGATGCTAGTTTTTTTGGATTTCTTTATTGTCATCAATTTACAGAGAGATATTGATTGTTCCTTGACTTAAATCTAGTCATATATAGGAAAAAGAAGCAAGAGATGCTCTTTCCATTAAGTACACAATGAACCAAATTCTAATATAATTCTCACGTTCTTGGAAGAAGAATAATTTATAAAGATTTATTTATAATTTTCCCATGTCACCTTAATATTTATAATGATGGTTGAATCGTCAAAGGTTTTGAAAGAGTCATTTCCTTTCAAAGATACTAAGAGTCATTTTCTTAGTATACCAAGAGTTTGGTGAATATTAAATATTAGTATGATAATGGGAATCTAGATATGGATAGAAACATATAATTTGGAAGTGATTTTGTGGGAGTCCCACTGGCTAATCTTGAAAATTTGTTTTTCCTAATATGGCATGTTTGTGGTGTTGAAATTTGAAAAGTATAAAAGTTAGTAGCTCAAGTTTCTCAACCCATATAACAACAAATATGTATATCTACCCACCCGTCAACTTATCTATCCATCTATCTATCCATATTTCCATTTGGTTTGTCTTTACATGTATCTATTATCTATTTATCCATCCATCCACCTACATATATTTCCATCTGCTTATCTTTTATTCTATGCATCAATCTATCCATCCATCCATTTGTCTATTTTTCTATTTATTTATTTCAGTATCTATATATCAATCTATTTGTCCTTCCATCCATCTATCTATCCAGTCGATGTATTTATCTATTCGTCCATTTTGTCTATATGTTTATTCATCTATCTATTGATATCTCTCTCCACCAATAAGCTAGCTTGCTCGGGAAATTTCTCATGCATCATTTCTCCAAGATAAGATGTCTGATAAGAGCATAAAAAGTAATTATTAATACGCATAAATTTCTCTTATTTATCTTTACTAAAAGGTTGAAAATATCATTACACTCATCATTTCATGATTTACTATTTTTTTAAAAAGACGTGTATTAAAATAGAATTCATCTTCATGAATTTGGTTTCTTCCTTTCAAGAACCCACAAATAAGAAAGCAAACAAAGGAAGGTTTTCTACGAGAAAAAGGGAGCACTTCCTTAATAGCAAGCCTCTCTAAAATGGAACTATTTTCAAGAACTTTAGTGGGATGTTCAAAGCCAGCCTTTGTAACCCTAGTAGATGACATCATCAATGGGAGGAAACCAAAATCAAAAAGAAGGGGCTTCGAGGGGGGAATCTCTCTCTTTTCATTGTCTCTTCTCTTATCTCCTAGTTTTTTCTTTCATGTTTTTACCGTGAAGAACGTAGAGGATTTGCAAATGCATATGAAAGTAATTTACGTTTCTTTCCCTTCTCTCTCTCTTTCTCTCTTCTCTCTCTCTCTCTCTCTCTCTATTGCTCTCTTGCGAACCATTCCTCTTCCCTTTCAGGTTTCTCTTCCCTCCATTTTGTCTCCCTTTCCCCCCCTTATATTTCTTTTAGATCTTACACATCTCTCTTTCTCTCTCTTCCTTTCCTTCTTCATCACCCTAAATCCTCTTCTAATTCTCTCGTGGTCAACGTCATTTATCGTATCCTACATTTTTCTCCTCTCATGTTGAGCATTTTCTTTAGTTCCCGTATCCTTAGGAGTGTTAGAAAAATTTAACACTGTCTTCCGTTGACCATGAACTGTTCAAAGTCTGACAGGTCAGCTCTAAGAGTTGACTAGAAATCTTATCTATCTCCATCATCTCATCCATAATTGATATCTTCTACAAAAAAGAAGATATCAATCATGGAATTCTTGTGAATCAACATAGAAAACCATAGATTCAGGACGGCGACGGAAGCAAGATAACGAGGATCTATCCGTCGTCGATGATGTTTATTCAATATTCATAAGGCCGGCTTCCCATTGACTTATTCCCCGGAAGAAGCAGCCCTTGATAGTCAGGAACGGAGAGGAGCGAGTCACCGCGTCGCTGGTAGTAGAGGCGTTGACCTTTCATTCCCCGAACGGTAGCAGGGGCAGACCTTGACGTCAACCAATTTTAAATTCGATAGGATATTAATATCCGTCCTTACTTTATAATAATATTTTTTTGTTTGATTCGTCAAGTACAGTCCCTGTCGAAGGTCTTTTTTTCCCGCAATTTTCCGAAGGCAGTCTTCCGTTGACCATGAACTGTTCAAAGTCTGACTGGTCAACAATCCACGGCTGAAGTCTGGTCAAAACTGGTCGACATCGCGGATAAACCGTAAACGGGTGCACTTGATTATCAGCGATTGACGCTTCCCAGTCAAAATAGTCCGTTTTATCCGAAGATGATGCTCCCTGTTTTAATCGATCCTCCACTCACGCCTTTCCTGGTCAACTAGAGAGAGAAGGGAAGAGATCGGCGATGGAAGTTACCCACCCGGGTTCTGCCGTTGAGCAATTCAAATCTTCGAAATCGGCCCCTTCAGTAAGATTAATTATAGACTATAGGAAAAAACGAAAATCAGTAAAAAAAAAAAAAGAACAGATCACAGAGTAGAAGGGCAGAAAAGTTTAAAAATTTACGGAAAATAGAAAAATTGGATGCAGATTAAAAAATTAAGAATGTCCTCCAGAAAAATATACGGCAAGAAAATAATCTTCGAAAAACTTCTAGAAATTCAGTAAAATCTAAAAATTATAAAATATATATATTTGTTTGCCCAAAAATGAGAAAAAGAAGCCAGAGAATAAATCAATCTGTGTAAACCCAAATATAAATTATTTTTAAAAATAGAAAGCCCAAATTAGAAAACACAGAAATCTTCCCGTCACATCTGCAAAATCTTCAAATTAGGAAACGAGAGCAGGCAAGTCCTATTTGACTAATGAGAAAGAAGCCTCGACTGGCTCACTAAAATATCATTATTTCGATATTCAAATCGTCAAAGTCATTCAAAAACCGGTGAACTGATTCATTAATTCAAAATTGAGAAAGAAGCTTCAAAGGAAATTTATAATTGATTCATTTACCGATGAACTGCGTAAATCGATTCATCAAAGGTGAAGAGATCGTACTGATCATGGGAAATGAAAGGATGATGCAGATCGGCGATCGAATTGGACGTGCTTGCCTTGATATTCTCCGAGGTTCCGCCACGTTTCCGCCAATGACTTCTAAAATTTCAATAAAAGACTAATCGAAAATCTACTCCATTTCCCAGACAGAAATCCCCAAATTAGAACGTAGACTAGCACCGAAAGTCTAGAAAAAGTCAGAAAGCACGTACTTAGACTAGCTTGAAGAACACTCAGTCATGCCTGGGAACGATGTGACCAAAATATTATTAATTATTTAAATAGTCTATAAATTTTGCCGACTTGAGGTGGGTCCCATATCTCGAACCGTGTTCCGCTTCTATATAACTCTCGGTCTTTTCAATACATCGCTCAGTCGACTCGCTCTCTCGCAGATAATTCTTCCTCTTGTTTCGCCAATGGCCGGCAGATCGATCGGATTCCTCTGCTTCTCCCTCCTCTTGCTAGCATCAGGTAAACATCTAAACCCCGCGAATTCTTCCGAAGAACAGTTTTTCGATTTTCTAATTGCCTCCTTAAATCCTCAGATGTTCTCTGCGCTTCCTTCACCTTCACGAACAACTGCGAGTACCCAGTCTGGCCAGGACTCCTCTCCGGCGCGGGCTCAACTCCTCTCTCGACAACAGGCTTCGCTCTCAACAAGGGCGAGTCTCGCACCGTTCAAGCGCCGTCGGGCTGGTCGGGAAGATTCTGGGGAAGAACTCTCTGCACCACCGACTCCTCCGGAAAGTTTTCCTGCCTGACCGGCGACTGCGGCTCCGGTAAAATCGAGTGCTCCGGCAGCGGAGCCGCGCCGCCGGCAACTCTAGCGGAATTCACTTTAGATGGCAGCGGCGCCTTGGATTTTTATGACGTCAGCCTCGTCGACGGCTACAATCTTCCCATGCTTGTCGTCCCACAGACCGGCGGATCTAACGGCAACAGTAGTAAATGTGTTTCTACCGGCTGCGTCGTAGATCTCAATGGCGCTTGCCCGGCGGAACTGAAGGTGACGGAGACTAGGGAGAGGGAGTCGCGTGCAAGAGCGCTTGCGAAGCTTTTGGGAAGCCCGAGTTTTGCTGCAGCGGGGAGTTCGGAAACCCTAATACTTGCCGTCCGACGACTTACTCCCAGTTCTTCAAGAACGCTTGCCCTCGGGCTTACAGTTACGCTTATGATGATGGTACCAGTACATTTACTTGCCCCGGAGGCACCAGTTATCAAATCACTTTCTGCCCCTCTATTGCCAGGTATTTTCATCATTATTTTCTACGGGTTCATCATCATCATCATCGTCTGACAGTCTCGTTTTTCCTCTTATTTGCAGCCAGAAGTCGGAGAATCCGCAGGCGGTGCCATTGCCGGGCGGCGCGAATACGCCATGCGGTATAATGGAGCGCCGCGTCGAGAGGTCGGCGCCGCCAAATGGGCGGCCCAAACGGCGATCTTCCTGGCGGCCGCGTCATTACTAGGCTTCTGAGGACATTCAAGAGTGGCTGTTGTCGGATTCACCAATTTTTATTCTTTGGCTTAGAGAAATTTTGTTTATTTATTATTAGCCCTAGTGAAAAAAAACGCCCTTTTCCATGAGAGAATACTAGTCGAGGGTTTTTATGCAATTGATTAACGAGAAGCTATTCTTTCTTTCAATGAGTTTTCTTCTGAATTTCCTCGATTCCCGCGAAAGGAACGTTGGCCGACCTCCCTTATCTTGTGTGGACACATGAACGGCTCAGATGTTCTGACAATTATAGCCGTTTTCCAGGTCAAGCGAATATAGCCGTTACGTAATCTCTGTCTCTGTCCGCGTGAGACGTGACGAGGGAAGCGGCCTATTCGCGCCTGCCTCATCTAATTTCAATAAGAAATTTGAATTTTGCAACCTGTGGCTTCTGGCCATCTAAGTCTCACTCGTTCTCTCTCTCGCCGACTATTCCACGTCGGCTCACCTACAATGATTGTCGACAGAGAGTTGACTTTGGAAGCAGACGTGTCTCCACGGAGGGGTGACGTGGGTCACGTACTATGATGTGTGCCACGTAAGGCCGTAAGCGACATAGGGCCACTATCAGGGCCCACTTTTGGCTTTCGTCGTTGACTTTTCTCTGAGGACGCTGTGAGAAAAGTCGATATGGACACTGGTCAAGTGAGAGTCTGAGAGGCAAAGGAGAGGGAGTCTATCTCTCTCTCTCTCTCTCTGTGATTCATTCCGACAATCACCTGCTCAAAAGTTAACACACACACTCCCTCTCTCTCTTCCCACT
Organism: Lemna minuta; assembly: GCA_024174645.1. Taxonomy (NCBI): domain Eukaryota; kingdom Viridiplantae; phylum Streptophyta; class Magnoliopsida; order Alismatales; family Araceae; genus Lemna; species Lemna minuta. The sequence goes on from CM044103.1 coordinate 11,862,579, forward strand.
CTCTCTAGACTTGATGACTCACATCACGAAGGAAAAAAATCGGTTGTAGATAAACTTGCTCTCGCCATTATCTTCCATGGTCAGCTCCTAAGTGCGGTAACTACGTCACTCTTTGCTGAAGAGAAAGCGAGGACGGGGGAACAACCAGAAAGACAGATCTTCGTCAGCACCGCTCGTTGGGGAAGCTTTACACGGAAGAATGAGGTCGCAAGTCCTGCGGCCACATCTTTGAGTCCCCGTTAAGTTAACAAATAAAAAAGTTTCCTCCTTTTCGGCTGACGCATTCGTCCATGGAAAAGGAAGATGACTGACTAATTACCCTGTTCTGCTTTCCTCATAATAGAGAAAAGGGAGTAGAGAGAGAAAGAGAGTTTCTGGACACGGGCAGGTGGCCTTCCACTGAGTGGGTGACGCATTTGATCTGATCCTTTTAACCAGAATCCACGAGCTGATATTCTTCCCTTTGCGGGAGATTATCTCCAAAAAATGGTTTTTCACGAAGATTATTTCTAGAAATCTCGTCTACGTTTGGCCCTTGAAATCGTGTCCATTAAGAAAAAAACCCAAAACCCGGTGAAGAAAGATCGCCGCTTTATAAATAACCCTGCATGTTTCTCTATTCAGTGAGGAACACCGTTACGGCATGCAAAGAGAAAGTGACGAGTGTTCTATAAGTGGAAGTAGGACAGCAAGATGCTGTCCTCCTCCCCTCTCGCCTCTCCCCCATGATCTTGCACTTTCCTCTAGTTTATTCCTTAGTCTCACCTTTCAGCAACCCCCTATATCTTCTCCAACAATCTCCCTCCATCACCTCATCTCCTTGCCCTGGAGAAAGATGGCTGTCATCCTCATCTTCTTCCTCCTGCTCGTCAACCCTTCCGCAAAAACAGCAGACAGCGCCACATTTACACTGATCAACAGGTGCAGCAACACGATCTGGCCAGGGATACTTTCTAGCGCAGGAAGCCCAGCTCTAGGCACTACAGGATTCGAGCTCCCGACGGGCACCGAAGTTATAGTTGAAGCTCCCACCGGCTGGTCCGGTCGCTTCTGGGGGCGCACCGGCTGCGGCGCCGACGGAACGGGCCGCGTCAGCTGCGTCACCGGCGACTGTGGTTCCGGCCGGCTCCAATGCGACGGAGCCGGAGCCACGCCGCCAGCCACCCTTGCAGAATTCACCCTGAACGGCGACTCAGGAAAAGATTTCTATGACGTGAGCTTGGTTGACGGATTCAACTTACCGATGATTGTAGAGGTGAAAGGTGGGAGTGGGGAATGTTTGAGTACTGGGTGTGAGGTTGATCTGAATTTGAGTTGCCCGGCTGAGCTGAGAGTCGACTCCGGGGGAGCTTGTAGGAGTGCTTGTGAGGCGTTTGGGGCGGATCAGTTTTGCTGCAGTGGGGTGTATGCGAGTCCGAAGAGTTGCCAGCCTTCGGCTTACTCGCAGGTTTTTAAGAGTGCTTGTCCTCGGGCTTATAGTTATGCGTTTGATGATGCGACCAGCACGTTTACTTGCACCGGGGCAGATTATGTGCTCACCTTCTGTCCTTCCGCCGGTCCCCACGGCAGGTAGAGATGAAGGCTGTTTAAACTCTCTCTCTCTCTCTCTCTCCCTCCCTCTCTCTATTTCAAGCTAACTCTCACCATTACTTTCCTCTCTCTAAGTTAAGACTACCCCTGATCTTTCCCTTCTTCTGACTTCCGCTTCCCCAAAGTTGACCGCGTTTTCCTATTGCCGCGTGGCTCCGTTGACAGCCTGAAGTCGTCCCAGGATTCCACCACAGACACCGTGACTGCAGAGCCAGACGTGACGGCGGTTGGAGGCACAACCCAGAGCAAGCCATGGCTCGCAAGCCTCGCCGCAGCCGGCGCAACAATCCACGGTACCTGCCCGAGCCTGCTCGTCCTCGCCTCCCTTGTATCCGCTGCTTCTCTCCTTCGAATCTAGAGAGAGAGGCCCTGCCGTGATGTAATTAGAGACAGTAACACGGAGCTCGTTATTATTCTTCCGCGTCGCTCCAAATCTAGAGAGAGGATTTCACAATGGTCTGTGAAGTAAAAAAGTCAGTGGCAGGGAATATAATGGTTATTCTTCCCCTTGCCGACTGTAAAGATTCCAATTTTATACATTAAAAATATTGATAAAAGGGCCAAGCGATAAGATAAAAATTAATAATAACAATCTAGAAGATTACGATCCTTGTGGTTGACCTTCGTCTGATACCCTGTATTTGTCTACGTTCCTTTCACTCTCGGAGAGGAACGAAGAGTGGAGGAGCTTCGCATGCGGGGCGTTGTCCATGCGATCAACTAGCTGATATTCGATGCCCACTGTGGAAGTTAGCCCCCCCTTAGACGGCGTATCTTCACTATCTAGATTCAATGACTTTCTAGAAAGGAGGAGGGCGGATCCTACGAATTGACGATTTTTCCTCTCTATCGATCTCCCTTGGGGCCTTGTGTCGGACAACTGTTCCGCACGGCTCCAACTTTCTAGTGGACAAGATGGTGTTGTGAGAGAGAGAGAGAGCAATTGGAGAGAGTGGGAGGAGGGATAAAGAGAGAAATGATTGATAGCGAGAGATTAGATTGAGAGAGAGAGAGAGGATGTGGCCTTCACGATGAAGGGGAAGGAATCTACGCTATACGGGCAATGTCGTTTTGTGATAAAGTTGACATATCCAGATGTACGGTCACCTGTAAAGAAGTGAAACCAGGAGAGCCATCACCTTTTCTCAGACTTCACGAAGCCTGAGTAATCATCAAAAGAACATGAACCAAGAATTCAATTGAGAGAGAAAAAGTTAAAAGGAATTGATTACCTGTGGGGGAACTATAGAGAGTCTCACAAGCAACGGATAGCAGTGATCGCCGTCGTAATTGGGACCATGACTGATCGTGTCCACTTAAAAATCTGACGTGGCGTTCCCAAACTTCTATATCGTAGTTATCCACAACTTCAGAGTATAGACCGCATTCGTTGACTTTGACCAGGAACTTGTCAAGAGAATCCCCTCTCTTGGGACTTAAGATCACTGCCGTTGACCCCTCTGACTTTTTCATCAGGCACTTGACTGTCAAAGCAAGAGCCTCGTGATATTCCTTGAAGAAAGTGCTGCAGCGTCATGGTTCTCGGTCAACAAATAGAAAGTCAAAGATCAAAACGGACTTGCAATTGATCATACCAATCACTTGCAATTACAGCATCAAAGGAGTAGAGTAAGCTAGAATCTAGCGCCTGATCCCAGTGCAGCTTCAGTCCTTTGACTTTTGTGTCACCAAAGGATCTAACGTTGATCTTGATGTTATGATGAAGATCTGCAGGTTTAGGAATTTAAAACAAATAGCAGCACTATTGGAGATAATTATCAGATCAACGGAGGATACAATCAACGACTTGTGGGTTTCCATCAGAGATGATAACCTCTTTTGCATCCGTACAAGCTGCAATAGTAAAAGCGGCTAGTCCATAGCCAGAGCCAAGCTCAATTACTTTCTTACCGCTAGAAAAAAATATAGAATTTTTAAGTGATTAGTACAGAAGATTCTATTTTTTTTAAAAAAAATGGAAATGTGAGGTTTTTCTGGACCTGAAAATATTTTTGTTCTTGAAGCAAAAGTACGCTAGAATATCTTCGGAAGGCCAGGAACCTGAAAAAAATAAGATCACCAAGGATTGAAAGAAAGTCACTGGAAGACCTTTCTTGAAGGCAAAGATCATTCTGGTAAAAACTAAGTGTTCTTCTGGTTTAAATGCTAAACATATGACACGAGAATAGGCTTACAGATTAGTCCAGTGTTGTCAATGCTGAAGTGATTTGAAATTTCAAAGTCTTTCAAGTTGACCATGTTCTCCATCCTCTGCCTGCAGTATATTTGAGGACATGAAGTTGATGAAACCTGGTCTATGAGCAAGGAAGTAGTACTCTGATATGATATTGGGCTGTATCTATGAGTTAAAAAAGCATAATTGGGCTGTTCCGGCCCAACTCGGACACAATAGTATGAAGCCAGTATAAAAGGAGCATGGGTTGCATGCAGAAGGCAGCCAAGCAATTGAAATCAAAAGTGATCCCTAATCCAATCCTCTCCTGAGCTCTCCCCCTTGAGCCTTACCCTTTCTCCCTCTAGCAGGTACAATATCTCTCTCTCTCTCTCCTTGGTGCAGTAACATTCTTCACCCACTCGTTTTTCCTACACCGTGGAAGATCATCTTTCTCTTATTTCTCTCATTTCCTCAACCTTATACCTGTTCTTATACTATCACTGGAACACTGTTCCAATTGGAATGAAATTCAACAATAATCCAGGAAATCCATAGACACAAATAGCTACCTTTCTCTGAGAATCGTAAAAGGAACTTCAGTTGAATAAGAATATTCCTATCATAAATCAAAAAGAACACAGAGAGAGAGAGAAAAAGAAGGAAGGGAGATGAAAATGGTGTGCAAAATGTGAAAGATGATTTGCACAAAATTTTGACGGATTTGTCAAAAATATTCTTCAGTAAATGGTGATTCAAATGACAATGGAGTCTACAATGAGCAGGGTAGAGATGAAAGAAGGATAAGGGAGAGGAGGAAGAGTTCTGCTGCGCACCAATAATGTGTGTGTGTTGTAGGGGGAGGGGGTTGGGAGTAAAAGAGAGAGCAAACCTGAGGCAAATTGAAGGAGGTAGGAGAATGAATCTTGAAAGGATAGTAATATCTTGATTACTCAAAAAAGAAAGTACAAGGAAGAAGAAAGAAAGAAGAAAAGAAAGAGAAGCAAAGAACTGTCAGAGTGACAGCCCTATGGAACAAAGTGATTTGAGAGACCCTGCTCGCAAAGATTCTGTTGCTTGAATTCGTGAATGCTTTTCTAGGTGACCAGGCCCTTCTATTTGTAAGCTAAGAACCTGTTCTCCCCCTCCTTGACGATGGTTGTGATTTCTGGTACGATCTTGTCCTAACTGAATTCAAGAAAAAACCAAAAGCACACTTACCCATCCAACTTTTTTGGTATTACGCATACGATAGGGTAGATTTCCCTTCTTGGTAACTGAGGATCCACTCTCTAGCCAAGAACCGCCTGGAGAAGCCCTCGCCAAATGCAGCGCCCTTCTCCTGCAACCTCCCGCTCTCTAATAGCTCCTCCTATCCCCCCCCCTCCCCCCACCAAACTTTTTGAGGCATGTCCCTCTTATTTATATGTACTGCCTGGTGGCCCTTGGTCACTTATTCTCTTGTGCCAGCTTGGCACTAACTGGTTAGGCATTCTAGTTACCGTTGACCGAGTCAACGGTCTTTGTTTTTATTCCCTTGGCGCCTGCTTCTTTCCTAAATGCTGATTGGTATCGTATCATTATCCCCTTCGTCGACAATCACCTTGTCCCCAAGGTGAATCTCAGGAAACTGAGCTCAAATGACAGATAAGGGTTCTCACGATGCATCTTCCTCAGGCAGGCTCTCCCACTTGATCAGACCTTCAATTCTTCCATCGTGTTTTCTGGCAGTTGTGACCTCCGCTGGGTACAACGACCATTCCATCCCGCTAGGAAATTCTGGTGGAAGTAATTGCACTTGGATAGGAGGACCTACTGCTTTTCATAATTTGGACACATGGAAAACTGGATGGATTGAGTAGTTGGGTGGCAATGCCAGCTGATAAGCTATGGGTCCCACCTTCTTGACAATTTCGAAAAGGCCAAAGTATTTCAGGGGACAACTTTTCATTCATGCATTTCGCCAATGACTTCATCCGATAGGGACATAGCCATAAATATACTCAATCTCCGACTTCAAATTGGAGTTCCCGACTGTGTTGGTCTGCCTTCTTCTTCATTGCGGACAGTGCATCACGTAGATATCGCTTCAATTTACTCAATGTGGCATCTCGCTCTCTTAGCAGGGTATCTACCGAATCCACAGGGGGATGGAGGAGACCCATCATGCAACAGCTTAGGTGGATACCAGCCATAAACCACCTTAAAAGGGGTGTCTTTTATTAAGGAATGAAATGTTGTGAAATGAAATGTTGTACCCCGAAATACTGTCCACTAGGGATGCATGAAATGTTGTGTTATAGGAATATTCTGCCCAGTAGAGCCATTTAGCCCACAATTTAGAATTTTCTGAGACAAAACAGCGTAGGTAAGATTCCAGACATAGATTCACTATCGTTTGTCTGACCATCGGTCTATGGATGGTAGGAGGAACTCATTTGAAGTTTGGAGCCTTGTTGACAAAATAGCACTTTCCAAAAAGTACTGGTGAAAACTTTATCTCTATCTGAAATGATGGTGCATGGGATTCCATGTAATCTAACTATTTCTTTGATGAAGTAATCGACGACTTGGGTAGCCGTGAAAGGGTGTTTCAAGGGAATGAAGTGACTGTATTTACTCATCCGATCCACAACCACCATGATGCAATTAAATTTAAGAGACTTGGGTAATCCCTTGATGAAATCTATCAAAACTTCTTCCCATACTTGCCTCAAGGATGGGCAAAGGTTGTAAGAGGCCGGCTGGCGTGAGAGAGGAGATTTTATTGGCTTGGCAGATATGACACTGATGACGCAGCCTTAGCGCATAATAAATGTAGAATAGAGACTTGAGTCCACATGCCTTGATCTACAAGAAGGGTTAGAGTCTGAATCCACATAACTAACCTCTTCAACCCTTGAATCCACAAGGTGGTGTACTTAAATCTACAAGCACAGAGCACTATCTAGCAGGGAGAATACACAAGGGAGAAAGCAAAGCTCTCAAAATGGGAATAACTTCAAATTGTGTCCTCAAGGGTTATAATGGGGGCCTTATATAGGCCTCAAAAAGTGAAGGGTCATCCAAGTGATTTGACTCATGAAAAGACAACACAAAAGTCTTGAATATACAACTTTGACAACATGTATGTGTCAAACACAGAACTAACAAAAGAAAAAGTGATGCTTCCAGGTCTTGTCAGGCCTCCACAGAGATATTATGTCCGATATCTTCAAATTCTAAGAATATTTAGTGTCCCTAGGTGATCCTCTGCAGACATGGACAGCTACTACAGATTCTCTTGAGGCCCTTTAAGCTTTAAATAGGTTTCTGCAGTAGGCTGCCTCAGCTTCATCCAAAATAAGCACTTGGGCTTCAATCTGGGCTACATCAACTGATCAACGTACTCTTTAATTCTATGCTTCATTCGTGGCCAATATAAATCTTATGCTATATGCTTGTATGTCCGCAAGAATGCAGTGTGACCACCAGTGGCTAAATCGTGGTAGGTCTATAACACTTGGGGAAGGATGGACAAAGATGTTGCTAACACTAACCGACAGCGATGCATTAGTGTGTCATTATGAATCTAAAACTTTGAGTTGGAGAGCCAAATTGGTTTCCTTGGTCTAAATGATTTTCTGGAATGTAGGATCTCGAAGCACCTCTTCTAGTAGTCAGATCATGGTCTAGGAATTGCATGTGGGATACACTCAATTCTTGACGTTCCGCCATCATTGGTGTCCTGGAGAAGGCATCGACGACTGTGTTATGCTTCCCCAGTTTGTATTCTATCTCAAAATTAAAGCCTAGCAATTTTATATGCCCATCTACTATAGGGCTCATGAACTTGTTTCTAGCAAAGGAGATACTTTAGGCTAAACGGGTCAATGTGGATGACAAAAAGGGTGATGAGTCAGATAGTGGCAGCCCCTTCTGCATCGCAAATACTAATGCCAATTAATTCCCTTTCATAAGCTAATATTGGAGGTAAAGCCTGGCTCAAATACGCAATTGGGCACCCCTTTTGCATTAGGATTGCTCCAATACCTATGTCAGACGCGTCTGTTTTCAATTACAAAAGGAGCTGTGAAATCAAGTAAGGCTAATACTAGTGTCGAACTCATGGAATTCTTCAATGAGTCAAAGGCCTGTTGAGCGTCGGTACTCCACCTAAAAGCATCCTTCCTGATGAGCGTTGTGAGAGGGGCTGCCTTGTGCTTATAATTTTTTATGAATTGTTGATAGTACCTCGTTAGACCCAAAAAAAGCATGAAATTTTATGGGCTCTTGGGAACTGGCCACTTGTTCATCGCTTCAACTTTAATTGCATCTGCCAGCACTCCCTGAGCAGAGATCCAATGCCCCAAGAAAGCCAGCTGATCGCATCCAAACTGACATTTCTTTGGGTTTACTTGCAGGTCATGATCCAATAATATCTGGAAGACTTGCACTAGCTGTTGCCGATGGACTGCAATGGAAGGACTGTACACCAATATATCATAAAAAAAAATCAAAATAAATTGTCGCAAGAGGCCATGAAATATTTGATTCATCAGCGATTGAAACGTAGCCGGTGCATTCATGAGTCCAAAAGGCATAACTTGATATTTATAATGCCCCTTATGCATCTTAAAAGTCGTCTTGGGAACATCTTCTTCCTTCACCCGAATTTGGTAGTATCTAGACTTCAGATCTAATTTAGAAAATACTGTAGCCCCATGTGGTTCATCGAGTAGCTCCTCTACAACTGTAATTGGATATTAGTTGGGCACTGTAATTCTGTTGAGTGCCCTGTAATTGACGCAAAACCTCCAACCATTATCCTTCTTCTTGACCAATAACACAGGACTAGCGAAAGGGCTAAAGGATGGCATGATGAATTCTGAATGAAGCAACTCCTTCACTAATCGATCGATTTCATCCTTTTGAATGTAGGGAATATTTGTATGGGCGCTGATTTATAGGCGTAGAATTGGGTATCAGCTCAATTTTGTGGTTCGTGGCTCTTTCTGGTGGCAATTCCGTCAACGATGAAAAAACCTTGGGAAAGGTCTTCTCCAGCTGCTCCTTTATGTCGCCATCTAATGTGTGCCGCACTATCTCAAAGTGTGCCATATGATGAAGTTCCAGCATCAATGCATCGTTCTTCTTAAGGGCCTTATCAATCACCCTAGAATTCATTTCTGATCGGTATAAATGGTTGTCCCCTCGCAAGATAATAACTTTACAGTTTCACTTTGAATTTCATTATATGCTTAGCCCAATATATTTTAGTCTCATCCCGATTAATACAACCGTGACTTTCCCTAGTACCATGTCAATGCCAGTCGTGACATATGGCAAGAACTCACTTGTCATTTCCACACCTTGAAGTGAGAAGCGAACTCCTCTGCATAGGCCCTGACCTTTGTATGTTCAACTATTTCCCAATGTGACTTGGAACAGTACTGAATTATCAACCGGATCTGGAATTCTGCCACAAATTGGATGCATAAAAAATTGTGTGATGCCCCCTACTGTCGATCAAAACCATAATCTCTATGTCTTGCAGCTCTCCTTTTAATTTGATGGACATAGGGGTGGTCCAGCCCAACATGGAATGTAGTGAGACATGATCCATGAGAAAATTCACCTCAGATACACTATCATTCTTCCCTCCTTCAGGAGTCTCCTCAACTTCTGAGTCTTCATACATGTCTTCTTCATTGACTATGCGTATTTGTAATGTCTTCTTGCAGCGATGTTGAGGAGCAAATTTCTCATTACAATTGAAACATTACCCTTCCTCTTTCCTTTTTTGAAATTCCTCACTCGTTAACATCAACTTTCTTTCTTGAGGAAGGATCGACTGGAGATTTCTCAAGAGATTTCTTTGCAAACAATTCTAGAGGTTTGCCCCACCCCCAGTACTCGTAACTAGGCCACGACTCTGGGACCTTCCCTTCTTGGGCCCATGCTCGATACACACAATTTGCAGCTGCCATTCTGTCTTCGTAGCTGTTTCCATTAGCTGCATAAAGCCTTTTAGTTGTTCATCCACTAGTTAGGCTTGAACCACCTATTTTAAGCCCTTCATAAAAGTTTTCTTCCAATACCAATTCTGGCAGTGGTGGTATGTACACTGATAGATGCTCAAACTCTTGGCAATACTCTTTAATTGTACCTCTCTGCTTAATATCCATAAACTCATGGAAAATATTAGTCGGTAAATCGTCATTGAAGAGCCTGCCAATGCGCATCTTGAAGTCCGTCCAGTGCTGGAATGTGTAGCGGTCTCTTGTCCATATGATCCACTACAGAGCCTCTCCTTCTAAGAAATTCATCACCTTTTCTACGCGCTCATTATCTGCTACCTTGTGAATCTTGAAATATCGGTCCATACTGCGCAACCAGCCTTCAACAAACTCCCCCTTGAAAATTGGGGCTTCAATCTTACTCAAGATAGAAATTCCCCATGGTGCCTCTATCTCATCCTCACGAATTTGTTTCAGCTTGTCCTCCGCCTTTCTTCTAACTGCCGAGTTCTTGAAGCTGGCGTTACCATCTATCATTCCTTCTTTTGCTGCTCGCTTCCAACACATCAAACCTAGCATTTATCATACAGATTAGCTGCGCGAACTTGTCATTCTGCTCAATTCACAATTGCTGAATTTCTTTCTCCAACTGACTCTACCGGCTCTGGATTTCTTGAACCTTCTGCACTGCCTCATCCAAACGTGCTTCCACATCCTTCAGAGGCATTCTTTAATCTAGTGCCTAGACCGTTGGCTCTGATACCAAACGATACAATCTTGTCCTAATTGAATTCAAGAAAAGACCAAAAGCACACTTACCCATCTAAATTTGTCGATATTACGCATACGATAGTGGAGATTTCCCTTCTTAGTAACTGAGGATCCACTTTCTAGCCAAGAATCGCCTGGAGAAGCCCTTGCAGAATGCAGCACCCTTCTCCTGCAACCTCCCGCTCTCCAATAGCTCCTCCTATACCCCCTGCTTTTTGAGGCATGTCCCTCTTATTTATATGTAACGCCTGGTGGCCCCAGACTCACTTATTCCCTTGTGTCAGCTTGGCACCGACTGATTAGGCCTTTGGGATACCATTGACCGAGTTAGCGGTCTTTGTTTTATTCACTTGGCATCTCCTTCTTTCATAAACGCTGATTAAAATTGTACTTTTACTCCTCTTAAACAGTATCTTTTTAATCTCCCTCCTAAATGTAATAGCTCATCCAGACAGACCCATTAAGCACATGAGGTGGTGTTTCATCAATTATTCATGCCCTTTCAAAAGCCACCATGCCCTTTCTGGTGATGTTTGAGGTCATTATCGCTCATATATCCTTCAATGGCCCCAAAGATAGAGGAGTGGCACATGTCATGCATTTGGAGTGACAATATGGATCCAAAAAGTCCCGGTGGCACTGATTTCCCAGGTGAATCAATTGATACATTAAAAGCACAAACATTTTAATAGCCTTTCTAAGCTAAAATTCTTCATCCATGAGGCGCAGATTAGTTCACTGCACTGCAACCTGATGAATAGGTAAGATGCACGGCCACATTTTGAAGGAAGTGCGCAGTGTGAGGAGGGCCCGGGGGCAATGCCTGCTAGGCAACTTGCCCCTCTGTGTGTTTGAAGATCTTTCTAAGGTACTTCTCTCCTGCAATGGGACAGCTGTACAAGGCTTGGACTATTTGCAACAGGTGAAAAATGGGAAACATGACTCTCTTGTATGAATTCAGTTTTGGAGGAATATTTTTGTTATTTTCTTTTTTTCTTCTCTATCCACCCTATACTCTCTATCTTTCGATCCCCTCTTCTATCTCGCACTCTTTCTTATTGAACACAACCACTTTCTCTCCACCCCTTTCTCCACAAATTCACCCTTTCCATCTCCTCATATCTCCTTCAGAAATGTACTACCTCTTCCCTCTCAACAAATCTAGGAGAGTCTTCTCATTCATCCTCACTCCATCCTCTTCTCTATTCATTCTCTAATCCAAAAGCGTTGATTTTTGTGAAGGAGGTCTCCCATAAAAGATCCTACGAAATCTTTAAGAGATCTTGAGTGTTCAACACCTAAGGCATCCCTTAATCATAGATCTTGAGAGACCCTAGGATACCCGAAACTATATTTTTCATAATCCACACCCTCAAATAAAAATCTCTTGATTCCTTGAATCATCAACCCTAATTAAGGAAATTAAAAACGATCCATATCTTCCTTATTTGCATGGTCAAGCTTTGATAGAGTACAGCTCAATAAACTTTTTAGAGGCATTAGTCTTAGATGTGACATATTCTCATTCTCTCTCTTCTCTCTTATATATAAACATATATATTCATTTACATGGTATCAAAGCCTGTTCCTCCTTGGACTCGGTTTGTTTTCTTCCTCTAAACCATTATATTTCGCCACGGTTAGATTCCTCATTAAAGTTTGTCTTGATTAGAAATCGTTCCTCCATTTGGTATTTCTTCTTTTGCATACATCTGCTTTTGTCCTTCTCTGTCCTTGGGATCCGACCAGTATGAGATCGCCTCAAGATTCATGTCGTCCTCAGATCACCTCAGGATGCATGTCATCATCCATACTGCATCAGACTGCCTTGGAATTATGCCATGTCATATCGCCTCGAGATCCATGTCGTGATCGCCTCAAGATTTTATTTATTGTTGTTATCAACTACTGGAGAAGCTAATATACTTAATAGTGACTCGTATATATATTGTCTATGCAGTTGGTGTCCTTAGTTTATGTAGGAATATCATGAAGTTTATTGGACTGACACTTTGATAGCTCTAACTTATATCTATAGACAATAACTTACCCATTGGGCACTTGGTAAGCAACTCATTTATAGACAACATGATCATCTTCAGGTTGAAGATTATTGAGACTCACAATATGAAGGGGATGGAGGAGATCGAAAAGTCTATTATAAGTTACTACACTTATGTTGGTGGCAATTTAATCACCCGGTGCTCTTGGAAGCAAAAGGCTGTTTTGCACTCGAGTGCAGAGCAGAATATCACGACCTAGCAAACATTACCTGTGAGAAGGTATGGCTTCAATATCTTCAAGAGTCAGGTGTTATCTCTCAAACACCTACGCCTATATAATGTCACAACCAAGCTATCACCTTTACTACAAGCAACCTCGCATTTCATGAATGAATGAAGCACATTGAGCAAGTCTATCAATACATCCAATACAAGGTCCTCAAGGGTGTCATCTCCACATCGCAGGTTGCTTCGTCCAATCAATTGGCTAAGATAATCACCAAGCCTCTCAGCCATACCTCCTATAACTCCTTAGGTACATAGCTAGGTATGTTTGATCTATACACTTCAGCTTGAGTGTCAGAATTGAACTCTCTAAGCTTTTTAGAGGTATTATTCCCACATAGGACATATTCTCACTCTCTCTTCCATATAAACACGTAATACTCATTATTTCTTTTATCAATTATGGTCTTCTCTATCCACAAGCTTGACTTTTATACCCCATTATAATTCTGTAACGGTACTAATTAGACCTTATGAGAGAAGGAAAAGAGGCATTGGAAAGACAAGGGATATGCCCTTAGTCTAAATAAAGTGTTACATCAAATAGTGGAATAAATATACGAGCATTTACATGTCTGATGAATAGCAAGTAATGAGGTCTGGTACCGAAAACTACAAATAAGAAAGAAGAGCTCAGTTGAAGGGACATTGCTAGTTAAGCATCTTGGAGCAGAGGCTGCATTCAGCTGATAGCAGTGAAGTTTCTCATTTAAGAGGTGACTACTGTTCTCTTTCTATTCTCATTCAGGGGATCTAAATTGACTAGAATTCCATTTTGGAAAATATTTCGGTTTCTATTGCAAGAATCATCAAGGAACTTATCACATTCTTCTCAGGTCATTCAAATAAGCCACGTCTTGAATCTCCAAATTGTGGATATCTGAATTTTCTATGATTATTTGGCAAAATGTCTCTCACCCAGTCTCCCTCTCCTCTCTCTTCAGACTCTTTCTCTCTCTGGCTCTTGTTGGTTGCCATCAAGGCTAGAAAGCCTCAGGATGAGAAAGGGAAGGCAGTGAAGTATCTCAGTGGTGACTTTTCCCTCTCCTATCCTCTCTTCTGTCTTCTTGCTTCTACCTCATCGGACTTTGATATATTCTTCTCTCTCATTGTACCTGTTTCATTTGTGTGGTGACCTCTCCCCTCTTCCATCATCTCTGTCTTCTTGCCTCTGCCTCATCTGACTTCGATATCTTCTTCTCTCCTTGTCTTCATCTGAGTAGCAACCTCTCCTCTCTTCTTTTGACCTCAATATCTTTTTCTCACTCCCAGTCTCTGCCTAATCTGAGTAGTGAAGAGACCACGGCTGTGGAAGATGAAGAGGCCCCTTGAGGCTAGAATCCCTCAAGGGGAGAAAGGGAAAGGCAGTGAAGCATCTTAGTGGTGACCTTTCCCCTCTCCTATCCTCTCTTCTGCCTTCTGCCTTCTGGCTTCTACCTCATCTTAACTCTATCTCTTCTTCTCTCTTGTTGTATCTGCATCACTTTGAGTAGAAACCTTCCCTCTCTTCTATCATCTCTTTTGTCTTCTTGCCTCTGCCTCATCTGACTTCAATATTTTCTTCTTTCTCCTTAAATTGAATGAACAGAGAATCCAAAAAGACATAAAAAATGATCAAGTACGCAATTAAAATATAATCCAAGCCACATTATTCATCTTAGAAGTTACTTCTCAAATAGCACCTATGTTGGTCCAATAAGAAAAGATACTGAACCTTCAGCGAAAGGAGGTAGGATAAATTGATAACTTACGTCAGAACAAGGTTATGAGCTGTCTCTATGGGCAATTTATACTGGACAATGACATTCCTTTGGCTATTTAGATTTCTAACTTCAGGAGGGACATCAGAATCTTCAAACTGAAGCTCACTTATCCATTGTGCCGGGATCATATTGAAGTGGCTAGATGCCCTTCTAGAAATGGTCTTTAAGTCCTCTAGAGATGACGTATCTGCAAGTCATTGGTTGACCATAAATAGCCGCCAACAAAAGTTTTCCTTAATTCAGTAACAATAACAAGGGTGATAAGAAATCTGGAGAAAACCTTAAAATAAAACCCGTGCCCATTCAAGAGGAGAAGAGCGCCAAATTAACAAAAAAATATAATAAGAAGCAAGGATCTAGGTTATGAAGCCATTAAATGGCAAATAGCTATGCTGCCGGGGATAAGTTCTCCACAGAACCCCAAATTGTGAGTAATCTAAAGACTATCTCTTGCTCTAGTAACTTCCATTATCATATCTCGTCCTGAAATTAACAAGCTGATTCATCTCCAAAGTCATTAGCGTAGAAAAGAATTTTGATAGCTGTCAAATCTAGATTCACCCACTGAAAGGAAGAAATTCGCCAGAAAAATCAGACATTCAAACTCCAAACGTCGATTGACTTTGATCTCTTCTAACCACTGGTATGCCGCCGAAAACATACCATTCACTAGCGTAATCAACACCGTTTCAACATTAAACAGACATATAAACACAGACTCAGGCGAAGCAAATGACGAAAATGGAAGTTTATGCTGCTTATTCGCATATAAGAAAGTCGTCCGACAAGAAGATTATCCGTGAAACAACTTGTCTTATAAGCCTGGGAACTCCAGGTGCTGCATCCAACTTACTCAAGCAGTTCCCAACGCGAGGGGAGAAAAAGGAAGTTAAAGAGAGCAGCGCACCGTCCAGCGGCAAAGTGAAAGACGAAAGAAAATGATTAGGCGGGCGAGGATAACCAAAACTACAACCGCCGGCTCCAAATCTCTAACGTCGGCATCCCAGAGAGCAAGAAAAATGCAACGGAAAGGAGAATGGTAAGGAGAAAGCATCGCACCGTCCTGCCGCGGAGAGGAAGACCGTGGCACAGACTTCTCAAGCAGAGCTTTCCGGAGGATCTTCCATCTCAGGGAAGCCGATGTGCCCCTCTCCATCCTCCCTCACTCGGTCTTGCAACGTTACAGCGCAAACATGTGTTTCCGTTCAAATTGGGAATTTTCATTTAAACCCAGAAACCGCAGAGTATACTGTCTGTGTTCTCTCCAAACGAAAACCGTTACAAAAAAACTACCTAGATCTAAACTAGACTAGAGCTCGTCCTTAAGATCGGGCTCGGACTCGGACTCGGGCTCTGCCGCAGCCGTCTCCTCTACCTCCTCCACGTCATCCTCCTCCACGTCGGCATCAGGGCTGATACTCAAGCTCTTTTTCACCGACGAGTAAATTTTCGACGCGAAAGTCCTGCGGGTCGCTCAACATAAACCCGCTCTCCATCAACGCCGTCTGGTACATCAACAGCGCCGCCTGCTTCGCCCCCTCATCCTACCACCAGCATAAAAAACAGTTAATTCAATGCGATAAATGCATTTCAATTGGATTAATTATTGATCTAAATTGCAATCATACCTCGGGATTTACGGCGACTCTGTCGCGGAGTTCTTTAATGATGGGGTGACGTGGATTGATCTCCAGCACACGTTTGCCCTTCATGTATGCCTGGCGGGTCGAGTCGGAGAGGGTCTGGGACTGCATGATCCGCTCCATGTTGGCGCTCCATCCATATTTGCCGGTCACCACGACGCAGGGGCTGGCCGATAGCCGGTTGCTGACTTTGACCGAGTCAACGTTGTCTGATGAGAGAGCTTCTTTCCACCACTTGGTCAACTCCTTGAACGACTCTTTGACTTCCTTCGCCTTGGAGTCTTTTCCGAGGGTGAGACCCTCCTTGGACACGTTCTGGAACTTCTTGTCCTCGTAGTCCATTAGATACTGCATCAGGTACTCGTCCACCGGATCCGTGAAGAAGATTACCTGAGAATAATGGAGTGTTATTATGAGACCCAGGAGGTGTTTGGCCATTCGTATAAGAATTCGGATTCACAATGCAAAGAGAAGAGAACAGCGTAGCGTGACTGACTGAGAAGAACTGAGTGTTCAACAGAGAAAGCGGTAAAATTATACTGCTCAAATCAAAAGTCGAGGAAACGGTGATCAGGTTAAGGACATCTGGTAATGGTAAGGTTTAGGGGTATTTTCGGTAATTCGCATCATAACGCATATCTTACCTCATAGTTTTTCTTCTTCAGTTTCTCGAGGAATGGAGATTTCTCCAGCTGTTCCTTGCTGGTTCCGGTGATGTAGAAGATGTCCTTCTGGCCAGACTTCATCCGGGCGATGTACTGGTCCAGGGATGTGAGCTTGCCTTCCGACTTGGTGCTGCAAAGATGGATGCACGATGAGCTCATGAATGTTAGGAGAAAGAAAGATTAAAGAGCTGCATGGAAAGCACAATTGACCTCTCAAATCTAAGGAGCTTCGCAAGACGGTTCCTGTTTGTAGCATCTTCAATGATGCCGAGTTTGACTGATTTCCCAAACTCGTTCCAGAACTTGGTGTACTGCCCCTTCTTCTCGTTGGAACTATCATCACTGTCCGATTCTGAAAGTGAATTTGATTCAGTCAAAACGGAAGAATTTTTTAGTCTTTCAGAATTAGCTTACTTGGATCCGTTGATTCATCAGGATCTTCGTCAGCAAGCCGTCGGATCATGTCAAGGGCTTTGCGGATAAGCTTTTTCTTAATGGTCTTCAGGCTGCTATGCTGCTGAAGCATCTCTCTCGAGACATTCAGAGGCAGCGAGTCAGAGTCAACGAGCCCCTGCATTTACATCAAATATATCACGAATCTTTCACAAGTTACATTCAAGAACTTAGTGTTCATGGTCTTAGAACACTTACCCTTAGGAAGCTCAGATATTTAGGAAGAAGTTCATCAAATTCCTCAGAGATGAAGACTCTACGTACGTAAAGCTTCAAGTTGGCTTTATTGTTGTTGTAGTAGCTTTCGTAGAGGTCGTGTGGAGCCTTGGGAGGGACAAATAAAACAGCCTTGAACTCTACATCTCCCTCGGCTGTGAAGTGGCTCCACGACATTGGCTTGTCATCTCCGAAATCCTGAATAATTGATTTAGACCGTTAATTAAAGCCAAATTTAGTTATTGGAGAATAGAACCCTTTGGAGATTTTACTTTTGCAAGAGATTTGGTAGAACTTGGTGTACTCTTCATCAGTGACTTCCTTAGGACTCCGAAGCCAAATGGCCTTCACATCGTTAAGAAGCTCCCATTCATGGACTGTTTCCTTCACCGTCTTGGTCTTGGGCTTCTTCTCAGAATCTTCTTCATCAGCTTCTTCTTTGTCTTCATCTTCAGGTGTTTCAGCGGCTACATTGCATGATCACAGTGAGATAACTTAGAATTCATGAGTCTACATGAGATCAAGAAAAAGAGGAACTAAAACGAGATTCAGGGATTTCATACAGGCTTTCCTCGTCAGTTTCATCGGCTGGGACTTCGACATCAATCTCTTTGCTGGCCCATAGATGGATGGGGAAGTTTATAAACTCGGAGTATTTCTTCACCAGCTCCTGATGATCCATGAAAATATATGTTTCAGTTTTGTAGTCCCCCGTACATTATTGAAGAAGTTAGGATAATTTTACCTTCAGTTTGTCCTCCTCCAAGTATTCCTTGGCCTCCTCTCGAAGATGCAGCCTGATCTCTGTTCCTCTACCAAGAGGTTCATTCCAGGTATCCTCTGAAATGGCGAAGGAACCGTCCGCCTTAGACTCCCACACAAACCTGAAAGATTCAACTTACGACATTTAAGGACCAGAATAAGAAAAGGCAGCTCATGAGCTATGTAATTTGACACGTACTGTTTATCATCATTATTTTTGCTGATGACTTCTACGTAATCAGCAACAAGATACACGGAGTAGAACCCAACTCCGAATTGCCCGATGAGATTGAGATCACCGCTGGATTGCATTTTCTCCACAAAAGCTGAAGAATGTAACAAAACGTTGGAGCGTTTGTATCTGCTGATGAAGCAGAGAATTGATAACTCGGCAGTTTATTCCATTACCTGAGGTGCCAGATTTAGCTATGGTTCCCAAGTTCTTGATCAGGTCTTCCTTAGTCATTCCGATTCCACGATCTCGGATTGAGAGAATCCTCTTCTCTTTGTCTAACTTAATCTGTATATTGTATCAATAAACGTAAAAAGGAGGCTTTTAAAGATGAAAACATAAAAATATATACCCTGCTCTGGAATAGTTCAAAATTCTAACCTGGATATCCAACTTCGTATTTTCACCCTCCCCTAAGATCTCCTTATCGGTGAGAGATAAAAATCGGATCTTGTCCAAAGCCTGGAAGGAAAATGGAGAACGAGAAATTAATAACAATTAAAACCCACAATCAGATAAAAACCGATTAAAAAAAGGCAAAAGTAGAGATCGACTCACATCCGAGGCGTTGGATATGAGCTCTCTGAGAAAGATATCCTTGTTGCTGTACAGGGAATTGATAATAATGTCCATCAACCTCGAAACCTCGGCTTGGAATTCAAACTTCTCCGCGTCACTGCGGAGCGACCTCTTGGACATCGATTCAGCCTCCCTGAAAAACGGAGGCACAAAAGAATCTTGTAAGCAAACTGAACACCGAGATTCGAAGAGAGAAACCCGGAATTAACCTCTTGACGACATCGGAATCGGTCGACAAGCCACCGGGAACAGCGCCGATCTTTTCCTCGACCTTCGGCGGATCGGTTAACTCGTCGGATCCGTTGCTTTCCTCGGCATTTGCATGTAATTGACGACCTGAAGCATCGAACAAAATAATTAACGGCAATGGAGAAAAATGCCAGCAAGAACAAAAAATTATTCGGAATGTAAAAGAAAAATCAGAGGAAAAACGAACAATCAGAATCCCCACCTTGATCTGGGATCGTTGCGAGAAGTAGCGCGAGAAGAAGAACGGAAGGGATCGCCCACTTCCTCATCTCTGCCTGCGTTCTCTGTTTCCTGCGGTTTGCTCCTCAGTCCAGGATGCTCCCGTGAGTTTAAATACCGCGGGTAGTGTCAGATGGACGAGGAGGAGAGATCTGAGAGGGCCACGGTTTACGTGGACGATCGGACGGCGGCTAGGGTGCCATTGACTACGTGGCAGATTTCTATAGGTTTCACTTACAGCCGTGACGTGGAGGAAGCCATATATGGCACCGGCGAGACTTTCTCGGCTGGGTCAAAGTCCACGCGGGCGCAGCGATTCTATCACTGGACGTGAGATGCGCAATTTCTGGCCGTCGGATGGCCTATACACGTGGTATGCTCTGATTGGAAAAATTCTAGGAGTAGACGTCGAATGCCGCCACAATTTCTCAGACGCGCGGGCTAAAAGCTAATGAAACTTCTCGAAACCATGAGATAATACTCCGGGTAATATTTAAATAGAGAGGGCACTTTCAGAACCATTGAAAAATAGAAAATCCACGAATTTAGAATTAAAAATGGCACGTGCCAGCTCTGTGGCGGCACGAATCAGCGATGCATCAATTTATCAGAAAAATCGTTTCTCCTGGAAGCACAAATGAGCAAAATACCCCTGGAGCGGCATACCTTAGATTCAAAATTACCTCTGCCTCTCTCACATAGGATTCAAGAGCTTTGATTTTTGGATTTGAACGGAAGTCAATGATTCTTTTTTGTTCTTAAATCAATCAATGGACTTTGTTGTCGAGATTTATGTAATCCAAATTCGGGTTATATTTGCATGATGAAAAAAAATGCGTCGAGAGAGAGGGAGATCGAGATCGTCCTGGTCCACTACGCAGCTGCCCGAACCCTATGATCATTGAAATGGTTAATCAGTGAAATGGTTTGACGCTTATTTCAACGCGACTAAATATCATCCTTCACGAGTTCCCAAAGACCAGAAAATTTAAATAAACCCGGATTATCCATTCAAATCCGTCTCCCCAGGCGTGCCGTGTCCGTGACAGTCACGGAGATCACACTAAGGCAATCGCCGTAGAGGAAATCCCCACGGGAGAATCTGATCGAAGTCGCCGGGGATCACGATTCTTTCCCATTTCTTAATCCGAACGCTCTTCCCCTTGATTCTTCCGCAAGCCAACTCCGAAGGCGAAGACGTTGACGGTCTACATCGAAGTACGTCATCTCGCTTTCTCGCCAGCAGCGCAGCCATAGAACGTCTTCATCGGTAGACACGATCTCCAGAAGCGTGCCATCGTGAGAGAAGGACAGCCACCACGATCGACGCGATCCTTTTCGCCGTGACGCCACACGTAATACTGTGGCGGCGTCCGACGTGGCCGTACATCGTCTATTCCAGCTTTTCCTTCATCGCCTTCCTGCGGGTCCCCTGGGAGAGTCGCTGCGTCACGAATATGCTTTTTTCGGCTCTCTCCTGATCCAATCCCAAACCCCCTTTTCTCCGCCTCTGTACGTTCTTTCCCTTCCTGATACCTGAGCGATGCAGCTATCTCTGGAGCTCCTCTTAACCGTCGCCCTGTCCTTCCTTATGGCCATCATCTTCAGAAAAATTTTCCCCCAACCAGACGCCCAATCCCATGCGCACAAGAGCGAAGGCGAGGCCGAAGTAATCAGCGAATCATTCGAAGGTCTCCGAGAAATCGCCGACGCCTTCCGGAATGAATGCACTCTCCATGACCCCGTAGAAGCAGATAAGGAGTTCACGGAGGTGAGCGCCGAGAATCCCGAGACCAGTGGCCCTGATTATTCCGCGTCAGAGAAAGCAGAAAACGCGGTGGAGGAGGATGCATCTCCAGAAGCAAACGCCTCGATTTCACGGCATGAAGAAGAACGAGCGACCCACGGGATGATCGAGGACGACGACTGGGAGGGCATAGAGAAGAGCGACGCCGAGAAGCTTTTCGCTGAAGCGAACAAATTCTTCGAAAGCGTTCGGGGGAACGCTTTGCTCTCGGAGTTGAACGACGATCAACAAATGCAGCTACTTGGTCTTCACAAGATCGCCACCGAGGGGCCCTGCAACGAGTCCCAGCCCACGGCTTTCAAACCTTCTGCTCGCGCTAAAATGGTATCCGCTGACTCATCTCTTCTACCGTACTCCCTGATTGAGTGATGGAGAGTGCTATTTGCGTTAAGGCACGCTTGGCAGAAGCTGGGGAGGATGAGTCCCGAGGAGGCTATGGAGAAGTACGTCGCTCTACTGTCGGAGAGTATTCCTAGTTGGAAGGCACAGGGAGAAGCAGTACGTTTCCTTTTTGGGTGAAATGGGCCTCCTTGCTTCCCTCTGACGTTTCTCTCTGGCTCTTCGTACAGGACAAGGGAGAGATTCATGATGCAGAGCTTGGAACTCAAGACAACTGGTGGTACTTGCTGGCGCACGTCTTCACTGAAATTCTAAATTTTAAGTTATGCTTCCTGTCAGTAGAAGCATCTGTTGCATGCCCTAATCTCTTGGTGGTGGTGATTACCTTGGATAGGATACTTGCAGTCTATTTGGGCCTCCCGAGGAATGTTTCTTCGCGGAGAATTATGCTTATCAGATAATTAAGTACGAGAATGAGGGTGGTTTAAGAAAAAGGAAGGGAGGGAGAGAGGGAGTATTTATTTAGATAGTTCGAAAAAGAATTGCCCAATTCGATCTAGGAAGAGAACGAGATATCTTGAAAGATCATTGAAAGTGTATACCATATTGGGTAAAATAATGCTGTATGTTGTATTTTATCTTATTCAAAATATTTATTTGAATAATTGCAGATAATGATGATAATTATATAATAAAAGAGGAATTTTTAAACGCTAGAATCATTGGAACTTGATTTGGGAGACGCCATTGAAATGGATGAAATTACCTCGATTTAGGGCAAATTAGATTTATTGGAATTTAAATATTAGATTTTTGGAATCAACCGTTATAGAAGAAGATTTTTGCATTAAAATGAAACTTGAAATTAATAGGAATTTAATTGGTACTTTCAAGTGAGTCTTGAATAGCATAGCATTCTTTTAGATAGATAGGCATATTTGCATGTATTACTTCTCTCTCCCATCGTTTGCACTCCTTTCTTTTTTCTTCACTACATTTACTTCACATGATGTTGAGAACCATTGGTCTTTTTGTGTTGATTCGAGAGTTTCTCCACTGAAAAATTGGCGCAATGGTATATGGTCTCTCGCTAGCCATTTATATGACATGAGAAAATTTCCATGGACTCCGAGATGTGCATCCCAAACATTGCATTTGCGCAGAATGTACGATACCATTTGACGAAATGGTTTGAGGTAGGATACCACGTCCTTAGTGATCTCCCACTTTGTATCATTCGTGCGATAATCTCTCTTTTAATCGAACAACTCTAACAAGACTATCTTGTTTGTAACACTTTTCTCTTGTTGTATGCATCAATCAACATATCCTACATAGAAATATTATGGGGACATTGATCACTGACATATTGTATTAGGGTTTTCCCAACTCCCTATGAAATAAGACTTACTTCTCTATTGCATGGTTGATCTCTAGGTCCTTGAGTTTGTTCCTTTACAAATATATAGTGCAATGATAACTGTAGAGAGGCGATACTGGCCAACTACTGGATTCACTAGAATCATTTGACTGTTACATAAATAGGCTTGTATGAGGCCACACAAGATAGAGAAAACATAGATAGAAAAGTGTTGGGCCCTGTTGAAGTTTCACAATCTCCTTGGGCTGGAGCATGACTATATACATGCTCATCTTTAAAAATACAAAATTCAAGACTACAGTTGTTAATATCATAGAGTGATGTCGTGAGCAACTTTCTAGGAGACAATGATTCAATGCATGTTGGCATTTACATGCTGAAGGTGTTAATGATAAAAGACAATAGTGCTCTATAGAAGTGAGAAAATAGAGAGGGGTGTTGAATAAGAAGTGAGGGGGTGGTGGCTTATGATCCTAGCACTTAGATGTGACACTCGTTGTGCTTGTTGTATAGACAAATAAGATGTGCATAGGTGCTCCTATGTCTAAGATATCCCCTTCGCATTGTTGCTCGTAGTGATTGCGAGTACTACCACTTTTGGCACATATGGCGAGCTATCATACAAAGTGAGAATGGTCTATACTAACTCGCGGGGATTGTCCTGTGCACATAGGCACTCCTACATTAGGGTGTCTCCTACAAGTAAGTGTTGAGTGATATCCTCTGGTCATCCACTTCAAGCACATTATCACTTGTTGCTAACAATAATACTGCAACACTCGCTCCATAAAATGACCTTTTATCAACAAGACACGATATGATTTTCTTAATTTTCATGAATACACGAGTCTTTTATAAATTTAAGACAATTTATATGACTAAATGAGTATAGAAATGAAAGAGGGTGACGATGGAAAGTGTCTGTTATCAATAACTTAACTCTCAATATTCTTAATCATTACAAATATATGAACTAAGGAATTCCAAGGACAACGGAAATATTGAAATTACTATATTCATTGTGTGCATTTTTATCACAAGCGTCGTGAGGTGCCAATTGGAGGGCCACATAAATACCACACATGCCTTATATGTGCTTTGCTAGCTTGATGGTGCAATGAATGTTATAGTCTCCAACATAAACACACAATAACTTTTTTTCAAACTAGTCAATACAAATTTTATAAAAATTGAAATAAAATTCACAAAGTTATAGAAAAATTTATTAAAAATTCATAAAACTTAAAAACATATCTAATAATTTAGAAATCATTTTTAACATTGAAATTTTTGCGATTCTTCTTCAAATCGAATCATCTTTCTTCAATTTTAAGCACACGATAAAGATTAAGAAATAAAAATATTATGGATTCCAAAACATTTGGTTCAACTTATAATGTTTTTCCAATTTATTCATCTCTTTCTCACCTTTGATTCATTATTCACTTCGCTCAAACCTCACAACACACAAAAAGTTTAAGGAATTGTGGCTTGTCTGAAATTTCCCATCCTTTGAAAGAAGGTTAAAAATTACTATATCACTAGTTTAACCACAAGAAAATGAAAATCAAGAATTCAACTGAATGTTAATAAATTCAAAAATTTCACCAAAAAAATGACAATGGATATCATAATTAAGCAAAGTAGGCATCAAATCAACTCATATGATGGAAATTCATGTTGAAATGGTCCCTTATCACTTAAGTTTTATTTATTTTCTACGTGTTGATACTCATCATCTCGTCTTCAAAATATCAAGAGCACCATCACAAGACAATATTGGTCACAATCTTATAAAATTGATAAAGAGAAATGTCAAGAGGACCCTCATCACTTCATGATAAAGGTGGTAGATATTATGTGGCCTATAAGCCAATCACACGTCTATGTATCTTATTTATGTTCATTGAAACTAAATTTATTCATTTTTATTCTTGTGTGATGTTTT
This sequence comes from Lemna minuta, assembly GCA_024174645.1. Taxonomy (NCBI): domain Eukaryota; kingdom Viridiplantae; phylum Streptophyta; class Magnoliopsida; order Alismatales; family Araceae; genus Lemna; species Lemna minuta. The sequence goes on from CM044103.1 coordinate 11,887,656, forward strand.
TAATGAAGTCCATTAACATATGCAATGACTAAGTGAATAATAATGAGATGATAATATAGTGATCACTAGTCTTAAACATATGTTCTAAATATTCATATTCGTGAGATATTTGAGAAGGACATCGATTATCTAGAAAGAATAGTACTATCTGATCCGACTCATATGACAAGTATGATTGATCTTCTAACAATCGTTATGGAGACACTAAGCATAAATAGTGAGTACTATTTGGAGAAAGAGTTCATTGAATTGATCTACATGAATCCTTGAATGGTGTTATACCTAAATTTTAATCAGGTTGATTCTTATAATGGTTGTGTATGTGGTCCTTTAACTTAAAACACCAAAGATATCTTGTGGATGGATGATCGTGTTTTGATTATGACTAACGAATTCCTAGCCACAGGATCTCTAAAACGTCGTATATTAGAAATGACATGAAGTCCTTGAAAGTGATTGTGTGGTCAAGATCGAATCATCTGCCCTCGACATTCGAGGAGATTGACTCAAGGAATGAGATGCGATGAAATCCTTAGGCAAGGTATTAGAAATATCATAAAAAAAGTTCCAGATAATTTCCTGCACGCATCAGTGCTAACTTGAGTGATTGACTAGGGTTTAACAGTTGATCCAAAGTCATTCATGAGTCTCGTGCGAATGAAGGATTATACATGCATAGTAGTCGATGACAAAAAGGTTCTATAAGGGAGTTATAGCATAGTCCATATCTCTTAGAGTATGTGGTGCAACTTGACACCCAATTGGCTGACAACTCAACCTATTTAATGGGTTAAATTTATCATTGATTAATTAATCTATATGTTGATATAGATAATTAATTAAGGTTGACTAATAAGGTGTTATTGGGTGACACACACGTTAATAGAGTTATTAACTAGTGAGATATATGGACCTAAAGGGTCGTACACATAAGGTTTATTGATGTTGGTGGATATAAACATAATTATGAAGATTTGTATGAAAAATTTACATATCAAATGTCTAAAAATAGGAAGAGAACAATTACAACTCAAGGTGCCCATGCAAGCCTTGTGAGAATTATCTCATTTATTATGTTTCTCTTTTGGTGAAGAGCTTTGAAGAAGAGATCCAATCATCCAGAGATTGTGTGGATACAGCTAGAGGCTAAACACTTGAATAACTTCAAGAACTCCTTCAAGGGAACCTTATAAGTATATTTTCTCATACATACTAGATGATAGGATTATATGTTCTTCGTGTCTCAATGTTTTGAACATCCGATTTAATGCATTCGATATTTTGATCAAAATTTTGAAAATTTTATCAACCAAAGAACCCATCAGTTTAAGTGTTCAATATCTAACAATATCGACATAATCACCAGACAATTGAATTTACTCTTCCATGCTCTTCACTAAGATAGAAAATAGAAGAAATGAGAGAGTTTTCACAAAATTACATTATCACCTTGAGTTGATATCATTCTCCCCTTATTCAGAGATATTGGGTATATGAACTATTCATGAAAAACATTAATTATTTTGTCTATATCTATTAACATTCGTAGACTTTATGTGTGTGACCCTCAATGTTCACATATCTCATCAATTAATAACTCCATAGTCCCAAAAATGCTTATTGATCAACCTTATCAATTATCTATATCAATATATAGATTAATTTATCAATGATTGATTTAACCCAATCAATAGGTTGAGTTGCTAGCCCGTTGTGTGCTAAGCTACACCACGTACTCTAAGAGATATAGAGTATATAAGAACTCTCTTAAAGAACCTTCTCATCATCAGTTACTATGTATGTATAATCTTTCATTAATGCGACACTCGTGAATGACTTAGGTTGGTCAACTGTCAAACCCTTATCAATCACTCAAGTTAGAACCAATATGTGAAGGAAATCATAAAAAATTCCTATGATATTTCCACTATCTTGGTCAATGATTTCATTGCATCTCATTCCTTGAGTCAAGCTCCTCAAATATCGAGAGCATACGATCTCATCTTTGATAGATATTATGTGGCCTATTGGTGGCGTACGACCCCCGTCGCCACCAAGACACGATACCACGGCGCCGGAGGAGCCCGTTTGCGTGCGCGCATCTATCTGCTTATCTTTATTTCTTGATTAAGAACTTTTGACCAGCACGTGTTTAAGCGGGTCCTCGTTTATTTTCCTCTCCTTTTTAGGCTTTCGGGTGGGTTCTTCCCTTTTCGGGATCCCATTCGTGAAGCCATTTCTCTTTGTGGACCTTTATTTTTCTATGAGTATTTTTAGGTGTTGGGTTGTGGGCCTCAAGTGGGCCCTTTCTCCTCTCGGCCCATTATGGGGTCTATAAGAGGGGAAGGGACCCCCCTCCCCCCCACAAACCCTAGCTGTCATTTGAAGAAAGAAAGGAGTGATCTCCCTCTCAAGTGGCTGCTCAAGGAAGGCCGGGGAAGGAGTCCAACCGCCGCCGCCGCCGCCGCCGCGACGGCCGCCGCCACTCCTTGCCCCGGCCACGGTTCTTCTCTGTTGCCTCCTCTTGTCGCCGCCGCTGCCGCCGCCCCTGCGCCGCTGCCCTTACGCCGCCGCCGCCGCCTCCGGACCGCCGCGCCGCCATCATCTCCACCTCCAATTCCATCCCCATCATCACCGCCTCCCTCTTCGGCGAACTCCTCCACCACCCGAAATTCCCCCAGCTTTCCCGTTCATCTTCCCCGCCAATCCCTCTCCAGCCCACATTTTTCCTCCGCCGAACCCCCTTCTCCCTTTCCCCACGCGAACCTGCCCCCTTCCCGTGACCCCCGTTCATTCCCCGTCCCCCCATTTCTTCGCGACTTCACCTACGCCCGACGATCCTCTCGGATTTCCCCTGCCCCGCCATTTCCGATCCCTCCCCCCAAATTCCCGTGACGCAGAAGTTTTCCCCTCCTCGCCACCCCGTCCAGCGCCTCCCCCCTGCACAACCTCCCCTGAATTTCTTCCCGATCTCCTCTCCTTCTCTCTCCCCTGCCATCTACTTCTCCTCCGTGCGTGGTCCCGTCCCAATTCCTCCCACCAAATCCCGACAGCCGCCTCCCATTCATTCCCTCGACTCTCTCTCTCCTCCGGCGAATTTCGCGGATCGAAACTCCCTCGCGATCCTTTCGCAATTCCAACCTTCCCGTTTCCGCCCTTTTCCCGCCCCTTCTGAAATTTCCGGATTCCTGTCGCCTGACGTGTCATTTTCGTGCGTCGTTAAAACACAAAGACGATGGTCAAAAAAAATTTATAAAATCGAACTCACAAAGACAAGATATAATAATCAAGTATTGCGTAAGTATCGGGTCAATCCACAGAGAGCAGGGTTGACTTTAATCACAGAGTTGACTTGGTCAAACTTAGGTTTAAAAGGAGTTTTAAATAACAGGAAATAAGATGTAAGATATGGAAATGGTATAAATAAGGTAAATAAGAAGTTTTAAGAATTGAAATCTCGGATTTGACAGAGAAAAGTCAAAAGTCAAAGTCCAAGCGTTAACTTTGACCAACAGTAAGTGTTCTGCAAAATCAGAGAATCAAACAGAGTCAGAAGATTACGAAAAGTATATATTTAGAAACTAGAGAGAAAATGGAATTTATTGATATATATTTCGTAATTTTTGGATAAGAAATGGATTTATTATGAATTATTGAAAATCAATGATTAGAAAATCCCCGAAATTGACACCTCAGAGAAAATCTTCAAATTGAATGCCCAAATGAAATCCAACTCTTGCAATTTCTATGTCAATGGAAAGCTAAGAACCAGAGGAATCCAACAAGACCAAAATTATCAAATTCTGATTTGTCAATCGAAAGTAATTGACCTCGAAAGTCAACATTTGACTTCTGATGAAAGATGAACAGTCCTTGGTCAAACGTTAAATTGGAGGGTCAAATAAACTCGGAATTTGATAAATTTGCTATCCACAGAAAGCAATGAAAAGAGGAATCCAATGAAACCAAAATAAAGTGATTTGGAATTATAATGAAAGAGATATCCTATTTTCAAAATCAGTGACTTTTCGGACCTAAAATTGGGGAAAATGAAGAACACTATGAACTAATTTGCAAAATTAAAGATCTAAACCTAATAAAAATACAAATTACCTCTTGATAATCAATCGCACCTCACTACTAACCCGATTGCCGCAAGAATGGGGCCTCAATTCTCGTGGATTGAAGCGAATTTGCTCGGATTCTTCCTCGTGGACGTTCGGAATTCAAGGGGAAAATTCGATGAAATCAAGAGATGAAATCGTGATTATCATGCTTCAATGGCTGCGTCTCTACACTCTTGGAAGCAGAGGATCACGAGAACTTAAGACCTTCCTCGAAACTCGCTTAATTTCTTCACGAGTCGATCAAAAGTTGAAAACAAAGAAGAGAGTACATGGCTTTTTAAAGGGAGAATTAGGCCGAAGATTGTGGGTAATTGGCACGGTTGTGGGCGCGGATTTGCAGCGTCGAAGGAGCGATTTCACTTGCGCGGCGTCGTAGCTCCCGAATTGTGGCGAATTTTCCTCAAATTCGCCTCAATGGACGCCACGATTGCACCACGATCGGGCCACGATCACGCCGTGATCGGGCCACAATCGTGGGTCGATCCATGATCGCTATCTTCCAAGGCAACCTTCCGAAGATCGGGGAGATGATTCCGCCCTGCAGGAATCCCGATCGCGGCTCGATCGCGCCGCGATCGTGGTGTTCTTCCACAGTTCGTCTATGCCGTCAGATTGGAATCTGACGCTCAAGATCTCCTCCGAAAAGAGAAGAACATCGGCCGTCGCGTGGCCATTAGATCACGATCGTGCGGTCTAATTTTTGATGAAGATGGGCTCTCCTCATGTCGCCACGTGGCGATCGGTGAGCCCTCCGATCGTCGTCACTTAAATCGTCCTTTTGCGCACGTGCTGCATTTGATGATCGCGTGGACTCGGGTCCACGCGATCACCGCCGTTCTGCCCAAATCCAATGCTCCTCGCGCTGCCACGCGTCCTGCAAAACAGAAACCGTGTGGGAACATAGTCCCACACGGAGGAAATACATGGATATTTTGCGGTTAAATAGGGCAGCGGTTATAAACATTAGCCAGTTCTAAGAATAGGCTTATATCTATAACCTATATTATAATCTATATAATATAATCACGCCCACGTGTCAGCCACGCGCACACGTGTCAGCCACGCGTGGGGCATCGGCGGCCCTGCCACGTGGCCTTAATGCCACGTCGCATCTGCCTGTGGTCCCGCGCGCCACGTCCGCTCGCCACGTCAGGTACGCATGCCACGTCAGCAGTCGGGGGCCTGTGGACCAAAATAACCCCCACTTTTTCGCGATTTTACTATAAAAATTCATTAAAAAATCAATTTAAAAATCAAATAAAAATCAGAAAAAGGCATAAAACTTCAAAAAATCATATCTTAAATTATAGAACTCCTTTTTAATCCAAATTTTCTCCATTGGATCACAAATTCTTTTGTTTTTAATATCATGTCATTTAAAATATATTTAGAAAGAAGAAATTAAGATGACTTATAATTTACTTAAATTATTTCTCATTAAACATTTTAAATCATAAATTCATCATAAAATCATCCTTCCAAACATTTACTAAAGTCAAAACTCATTCAAGAACAGAGATTAACTTCTATTAATTTAAACAAAAGCTTAATAATCTATTAAGCATGAAATTATCCCTAATTTATACATAAATATCAACTTTAGTGAAATGACATGCCAATGGAGAAAATTCCTAAAAAGTATGATAACATGCATCATATTCACATACAATAAGCATGAATATGAGTTAATTAAGATAAGAATTCAAGTTATAAATGCATGTTATCATCGCCCCAATCCTTCATGAACTCCCCGAGTTCTCCATCCCGAATTTCTCATCTCCCTTCCATCCCGCGAAATCCCACCACCCCTTCCCGAAATCCTGCAAATCCATTCACCAGCCTTCCACCGAATTTCATCCACCAGCCTCCCACCAAATTCTTCATTACCGTTACCGCAATTCCATCCCCTCCCCAATCCTCATCCCGATAGTTACGGATATCTCTATCCCATCTTCTCAAACCCTCCGTTCAGACGAATTCACCAACTTCCTTGTGAAATTCCACCATCCGCTCAGTCCATTCCTCCCGGCGAACCACTGTCCCCAATTTCCGTGCCCCTTCTCGTGCCCCGTCCACCAGTCATCCAGGCCCACCCCTACTCCTTGCGACATTCCACCATTCCCCTCCCTCCCTCCAGTGTTACAGGCTCCATCCCTCTCGAATTCCGTGAAAATTGATTTCCCCGCGGAATTCAACTCGCCGTGAATTCTACCTGTCGCTCACCCCGGTTGATTCTCCCCCGCGCTGTGCTACTTCCTGATCGTCCCGCCTGCACTGCGTTGAACCCCTATGACGAGTGGGATCCAACCTCGATCTGCCTTCCCGACGGGCTTCCCGCGTCCACCTTGGCTTACCTCGCGACCTGACGTTAGAGTGCGATAGTGAATGGATCTCCAAGTTGTGTCAGACGTCCACCTTGAGTGCGTCCGAACCCCACTCTGGCTGCACCTGCACTACCAACCTGAGCTCTACTTGTGGTCAAACTAGGGTCCTAATCAACCCAAAATCCGGTCAACTCTGCTAGAAACACGGCTGCCCTCTACTCCTACCACGATCACATCGGGCTGGACGCACCAGCCGCCACCACTCCCGTCCTCACTGGATCGTACCCCTGCTTGGCTCAAGCCGCGAGCCCCCAGGTGCTGGAACGCTCTCATACTTGGCCCAGGACACCTCCGCGCTCACCACTCCTTGGTCGCGCCCTCGCCCGTCCCCTGTCCGCGCCGGCGTGCCCACACCCCATACTAGTCGCGCTCCCCACAGGACGAGCTTGCTTGCCCCGTGCCCTATCATCGGGTCACTCTCGAGGGCCACCGCCCTCTTTGCGATTCACCGTCCGACCTCCTCGACACCATCTGATTCAGCGCCACTTCTACCGACCGCCCGTGTCACGTACGAATGATCTCCCTCATCACGACCGACCGGCACCTCGCCCGCAGGTTAGCTTTGACCCCTCTTTCACAGTTAATTACTTTTCGAAGCGTTTCCTTTACTCGTCTCCACCGCCGTCGGACGACGTAGGTAGGATAGTACTAATATAGGTTCGAGAGTTCCCACACGTGCGTCAGGTCCAGCACTGAGCGTGAGCTGCAGCCACCTGGCTACTCCACGACGAGCGACTTCCACGCCTCCGGAGGTGGGTCGATAGGATCTCAACCTATCCATCATCGCGAGTTTCCCCGGGTCACCCGGAGTCGATTCCGCTGGTCGGCACGCCTGCCTGTGCTTAGGTCTAGGTTAGGGGTCGTGCTTAGGGTCTAGGACTCACCCCCCGTAGGTTAGGTTTGACCAGCTATCTTCGGTCAGCCTCAGTTCCATTGATCAGGCACGGGGGTTTTCACAACCGCGTCCTGCATCACCTATAAGTCGATCACACTTTTCATGTATCTTGTTTATGTTCATTGAAATGAAATTTATTCATTGTCATTCTTGTTTGATGTTTGAAATGAAGTCTATGAGCATGTGTAATGACTAAGTAAAGTATGATTAGATCATAATATAGTGATCAATAATCTTTAAACATATGTTCTAAACATTCCTATTTGTGGGATATTCGAGAAGGACATCGAATTATTCTGAAATAATAACACTATCTAATCCAACTCATATGATGAGTATGGTTGATCTTGTCGCCATCAGTGTGGAGACTCTAAGGATAGACAATGAGTTATCTTTGGAGAAAGAGCTCACTAAATTGATCTGTATGAATCCTTGAATGATATTATACCTAACTGTCAATCAGGTTGATTCATGTCATGGTTGTGTATGTGGTCCTTTGACTTAAGACACCAAAGACATCTTGTGAATGGATGATTGTGTTTTGATTATGACTTACGAATCCCTAGTCATGAGATATCTAAAACATCATATATTAGATACGACAAGAAGTCTACAAACATGATTATGTGATCAAGATGGGATCATTCGCCTAAGTCATTTGAGGAGATTGACTCAAGGAATGAGATGCGATAAAATCCTTGGCCAAGGTAGTAAAAATATCAGAGAAGAAGTTCCCAATGATTTCTAACACGCATCAATACTAATTTAAGTGACCAATTAGGTTTTGATAGTTGACCGTACCCTAAGTCATTCTTGAGTCTAATATGGATGAATATTATATATACATGATAATCGATGCTGGAAAGGTTTCATAAGTGAGTTCTTACATACTCCTTATCTCCTAGAGTATGTGGTGTAGCTTGGCACCCAACCGGCTAGCAATTCAACCTATCAATTAGGTTAAATCAATCCTTGATTAATTAATCTAAATGTGGATGCAGATAATTAATTAAGGTTGACCAATAAGGTACTATTTGGTCCATAGAGTTATTAACTAGTGAGATATATGAATCTAGAGGGTCATACACACAAGGTATATAAATATTAGTGGATATAGACATAATTATGAGGGTTTTTATGAAAAAAAACTCATACCAAATGTCTATAAAATAGGAGGAGAACGACCACAACTTAAGGGGCTCATACAAGCCTTATGAGAATTCTCACATTTCTTCTCTTTCTCTCTTGGTGAAGAGCTTTGAAGAGGAGATCCAACTATCAGGAGACCATGTGGGTACCGCTAAAGGCTAGACACTTGAATAGCTTCAAGAACTCCTCAAAGGAAACCTTGTAGGTATGTTTTTTCATTCATATTAAATGATAGGATCATCTCTTCTTGATGGCTTGGTGTTTTGAATATCCGATTAAATGAATTATGCTATATTTGATGTTTTGATCAAAATTTCTGAAAGTTTATCGACATCAGAACCCAACAATCTTGACCACGCAATCATCTTCGAGAACTTCATGTCGTATCTAATACATAAAATTTTAGAGATGTTGAGGCTAATGATTCATAAGTCATAATCTAAATACGGACATCCATCCACAAGATGTCTTTGGTGTCTCATCAAAAGACCACATACACAACCATGATATGAATAAACCTGATTGATAGTTATGTATAATACTATTTAGAGATTCATATGGATCAATTTAGTAAAATCTTTCTATAAAGAGCACCAATTATCTATTTTTGGTGTCTTCCCATTGATGGTGATAGGATTAGCCATACTTATCATACGAGTGAGATTAGATAGTGTTATTTTATCGAGATAATTTGATGTCCTTCTCAATATACCTTAAATAGAAATTTTTAAAACACATGATTAAATAATAATGATCACTATAATATGATATTATCATAATATACTCGTGAAATTTATTAAAAACATTATAGGAGAATAACAATAAATAAAATTAATTTTAATGAATATAAATGAGATACATGGAAGTATGATTTGGCTTATAGGCCACATAATATCTATCATTTTTACCTCTTCACATTGAAAGCCCATTACTCAATGCAATTCACTTGTAAAAATAAGAGCTAGCTATATTTCCCTTTGAATATCTACTCGTGTTCTAGCAGCACCTTGCATCTAATGTACTCAATTTTTTCATCAATGAAACAACATGGGGTACCATCCCCTATTTTCCGCCATAAGAAAATAGTTTTGTAGAGTGTCTATTTATCTCAATAAATTTTCACTTATTCATGCTTGCAAATGCCATGGAAATCATGCTTAGGATTGTTCCTTAGAGAGATTACCAAAGAGAGATACCAGGTTGATCAATTTCATGGAGGGCATCAAAGATTATATTTAAGATTGGAAGGATGATTTTCATGAAACTTCTAGTACTATTATTTTATCATCATTGACAATCACATTCATTGTCGAATGGCTACTTTTCAAGTTAATTAATGTATAGCAAAAAGGTCCATAAAGCTCAACTTGGAGATCAAAATCCTTTATTGTATTTAATTTATAATTAAAAGGGTTATTATCCAAATCTAGCACGGACTTTTCTTTTCTCCAAATCTAGCACCAACTCATGGCTTTTTATCCAAATCTAGCACAGCCGCAACTGTTGACTCCTTCCAAATCTAGTTGGCCGCTAGGTGACGCCATGTCAGCACCATAGCTTGGGCGAGATCTATGTGGCAGCCACGTTATCAAATAAATAGCTTGGTCAAATATCTCTCTCTATCTTTCTCTCTCTGGGTCTCTCTCTCTCGGTCAAATATCTCTCTCTATTCGAGCAAGGATAAGAGAAAGTGACGGGAAGAGTGAGGCCGCTGATAACATGGAATCTTAACATGATAAAACATGATTATTAATGCAAAATAAGGCATAAAACATTCTATTTATGTGCATGTTATCATACTTTGAGTGCATTTCTATCATTCCATGCAATTTTATGTTATAATCTCAAAATGCGTTAATTTAGGGTTAATTATGATGAATTAAAGATTAAAGATTTTATAACTTATCTTTACTTGAGATTATAAGTGGTTTTTAAAGTTAAATAATAAGAGAAATCATTTTTATGAACATTCATTTAATTTTCTAAAGTTAAAATCTTAAAGAAATGAATGTATTTTTGAAATAAGAATTAAATCTCTTGTTATTTAAATAATTTGACTTTTTAGAATGATAAATAATTAAATTTCAGATCAAATGAAAGAAATTTGGATTAATTTGGAGTTACATTTTGAAAGTTATGATTTTTAGAATTTTTAGGGATTTTTTCCGGATTTTTCTGATTTTATTTTCGATTTAAATCGTTTAAAATAATTAAACAAAGAGTAAAAAAAGGGGTTAATTTTCGCGCAGGTCCCACGTGGGTGCGACGTGGTGATAACATGCTAAATTAACATGATAAAATATGATTATTGATACATATTAAGGCATAAATGATTTCATTTACATGCATGTTATCATACTTATATGTATTTTTTTATTATTATATGAAAAATTCATTATAATCTCAAAATACTTTAATTTAGGGTTAATTTTGATAAATTAGAATTTAATAATTTGATAGCCCATCTTTTTCTTGAGATTATAAGTGTTTTTAAAATTAAAATAACAAGAGAAATCATTTTTATAAACATTTATTTTATTTTCTAAAGTTTAAAATCTTAATAAATGAATGCATTTTTGAAATAATAATTTAAAAGCTTATTATTTATTAAATTTGAATTTTTAGAATAATAGATAATTAAATTTCGGATCAAATGAAAGAAATTTGGATTAATTTGGAGTTATATTTTGAAAGTTATGAATTTTATAATTTTCAGGGATTTTTCTGGATTTTTCTAATTTTATTTTCGATTTAAAACCGTTTTTAAATAAACAAAAAAAAGGGTTTAGATTTCGCGCGGGTCCCAAGTGGATGCGACGTGGCACTCCGGGCCACGTGGCAGCGCCACGCGGGCCCACGCGGCGCCTACGCGGCGTATACATATATTAATTATTATTTATATAGTAAATAATGGGTATTCAGCCTTCCTTATATCGGAAGGGTTTTCAAACCTTCTAAACCGTCGGGTCTTATAAACCCGACGATCTCCTTTACTCTTTTCCGTGTGGGACTAATCCGCACGATGTGTTAAGATGAAGGTGACACGGCCAATCGTGGAGCGTCGGATTGGACGAAGCGCAGAAGATCGGGCGTTGATCGGATGCACTCGTGGACCACCGTGATCATCAAAATGCACGTGCTTTAAAGTCAGCATTATAACGGCCGAGATGGGATCTGGCGGGGAGCATCGTGATCGCTGGATCGCGATCCAAGGACGACAAATCAAGGCATTTTAAAACATTAATCGCGCGGATCGATCTGAGCCCTTCATCAAGATCGGACGGCCACGACATTTTTGAAACGGTCCACGATGGACCATTCCATCGTAACCGTCGATCAAAACGATCGGACGGTTATGCCCAAAAACACTATAAAATGACTTGTTCTTCGACGATTGTAAGCATTCGAGTTGAAATCAATCCAAATTGATCTGTCTAGACACCTCTCTTCTCGAGTCTCTTGATTCCATCGTGTTCCTCTTTAAATTCTGCACCTCCGGAGCCTTTGAAGCCAAGATTTGGTGGAGAATCTTAGGAGAAATCGGCGCTTAAATCTCACGTTCGCGTTCTTCGTGTTCTTCGCGATTAAGAGGCTTAATCGCGATGATTTGATCGCTAATTAGGATTAGTGGAAGTGTTTTTTCTTAATTTATCATCCTATCATGTTTAATTTTCGTTTAGATTAGGATTTTAAGTTCGATTTAGCTCAATTTTAGTCAAAATAGCAATTTTTCACGTCCGAAAATTTCCTCCCACTTCAAACTTCAATTTCTCCACAAAATCAAGATCAATTTCGATGATTTTTTATTCCGTGGATTCATTTTGAAGTTATCCTTCATAATATACCATTTTCCTCAATTTCTACCATCGATTTCTTGTCCGATTAGATCAATTTTGAAGAATACATCAAGAAATTCCTTATTTCCCTGTGGATTCGACCCTTATTTACCATTATACCCTTAAATTCATTATTAATTCCTTAAATTGGTAAATTAGGCTTTATTTTTGACACGAGACTGTGTGAAATCAATGACCTCATGGTCTCCTCTCGTCACGTGGCACGCAAGGCCACGTGGCAGAGCCACGCGGGCCCACGCGAGCGCACGCATGGCACGGAGGTGACACGTGGCCAATATTTATATTTATCTTATATAATTTATATTATATATAGGTCTCCCGATTATCGGGAGAAAAATTTATTAACCCTCATAACTGCCTCACGTTATATACCGGAGAATTTCATTTTATTTTTACCGTGTGGGACTAAGTCCCACACAATTTATTTCAGTGCAGGCGTTGTGGCGGCATCACAAGCGTCGGATTAAAGGCGCGATGAAGATCGCGCGTGGATCACGTGGAATTAAAGTCCACTGATCATCAATTGCGCACGTGGCTTAAAATCAAAGTTACAACGGTCCAGATTTCACGAGATCAAACGCATCCGAAGCATTAGATCGCGATCCAACGGACGCGTTTTTCACGCGTTTTATAACGCATATCGCGAGGATTGATCCGGAGCGTCCATTCAAGATCGGAAGGCCGAAATCTAATCATAACGGTTTGCCGTTACACGTTCATCTGGACCGTTGATGGAGATTAAAACGCACAGATCGGATGGTTACGCCCAATTTGCCTATAAAATGATGTGTTCTTCGATTTTGTAAGATATTCTTGGATGATTTCACCAAATTGACCCATCTAAACCCTTCCATCCTTGAATCTCTCACTTCTAATCTCTTCTAGACTCCATTCCGCGTCCACGAAGTCATTAAAAGTGAGATTTCGTCGATCGATCAAGGAGAATTTGTCTCTTGAACACCGATGTTCGCGTTTGAAATCTCGGAATGAATAGCTGTCAATCCGGCGATCAATTGGATCGTTTTGATCTCTATCTCGGGTTAGAAAACAAGTTTTCCCTCTAATCTATCGCCATGTATCATCAATTTTTAGTTTTGGATAGCAATTTAGTTTAATTTCATCGTTAATTTCAGTTTATGTTCTTCCGATTTTAGGAAATTTCATCTCACTTCGCTCTTTGATTTCTCCGAGATTACTAATCCAAATCGAGTGATTTTTGATTCCGTGGATACATCTTTGAGTTATCTTTCTAATTCTACCATTTTTCCTAATTTCTCACCTCAATTCATTGTCCAATTTGATCAATTTCTAAAAATTCTCTCGAAAATACCTTAATTCCCAATGGATTCTACCCTTATTTACCATTATACCCTTCAATTCATTATTAAATCCTTAAATTGGTAAATTCGATATTATTTTTGACACGATACAGTGTGAAATCGACGACCTCGCGGACTCGTCTTGTCAGCCGCCGAGAAGAGCAACGAGACTGGAGAGAAATGGCAAGGCTGCTCCAGCAAGAAGAGAGATGAAGGCGTAGAGGGACGCGGAAGGCGGAGCGAGCCATGGGGAGCAGGGGCGACACGTTGGGCTCATGACAGCGGCTTCAAAGCTATTGAAGACGAGCATGGAGTAGATATGGAAGCTGCTTAAGCAGCTGAGTATCACAAGCATGAAGGTTATCGCAAGGATTCCCCTCGGGGCATCTTCACCGTGGAACTCATAGAGCGCTGATAACATGCATTTATAACTTAAATTCTTATCCTAATTAACTCATATTCATGCTTATTTTATGAGAATATGATGCATGTTATCATACTTTTTAGGAATTTTTTCCATTGGTATGTCATTTCACTAAAGTTGATATTTATGCATAAATTAGGGATAATTTAATGCTTAATAGATGATTAATCTTTTGTTAAGTTTAAATTAATAGAAGTTAATATCTTTTATTGAATGATTTGGACTTTAGTGCATGTTTTGAAGAATAATTTCAAGATGAATTTATGATTTATAATATTTATTAAGAAATGAGTAAGTAATTTTTAATTCATCTTGATTTCTTCTTTGAAACTATATTTTAAATGATATGATGTTAAAAAGGAAGAAATTTGTTATCCAATAGAGAAAATTTGGATTAAAAAGGAGTTATACATTTAAAGTTATGAATTTCTGAAGTTTATGGCCTTTTTCTCATTTTTTATTTGATTTTTAAATTGATTTTTATATCAATATTCCTTATTTAAAATCGCAAAAAAGGGGGTACTTACCTGCAGGTGCTGACGAGGCGCACAGGGCGCGGACACGTGACAGGAGGCCACACGTGTCCACGCGGGTCCACGTGGGCGCCCGTGTGGGGCGCCACATGGCAGGTGAGGTCGACAGATGGAGGGCCCACGGGTTAGTGGGCCCTGGTTAGGTATTTGGGGCGGCAACACAAATGCGTTACCGCGCCCCAGCTTTTAAGCTTGTTATTTCCACTTCTTTCTTCAGTGTGGGACTATGTTCCCACATGATTGTCTTTTGCAGGCTACGTGGCGGCAAGGCAATCGTCGGATTTGGTCAGGACGGCGATGATCGCGTGGACCCAAGTCCACGCGATCATCAATGGAGCACGTGCTGAAAAAATTGAGTAAGTGGATGCAATCAAAGGGCTTACCTTAGGACATGTGGCGTCACGAGAATTCCCGATCGTCATCAAATAAAGAGCGCGCGATCGCGATCTGACGGCCACGGTGACGCGCGATCTTCATCAGATGTAGCTTGATCAGACGGTCGCGATATTTCACGATTGGAGACATGGCGTGGACGGTCGCGATCCTTCGCGATCGGAGGCATTGCATGGGCACATTGCGACCGCACGATCTCCATCAGCTCCGATCTTCATCCCACCTTGGCGACGCGTGGACTTCTCTGGAACGTCCGATCTCCATCAAGTCGCGATCTTCATCGAACGACGGAAAGCAAGACCCGATCGCGACGCGATCGTGGTCCGATCGCGCCGTGATCGTGGCCACGATCAAGCGCGATCATGGCCTCCTTCATCGTGGAATCAACGTCACTCATCTTCCAACTGAATCAGACCGCAGCGATTGAAGCTTAACCGCGATCGTGGCCCCATCGCCCCACGATCGGGGCTAATTCACCGCCAAATTGGGGCGGATTGATCGCGGGATTAAAGCCACGACGCCACCCAAGGGAATCACTCCCACGACCCCTGCAATCCGCTCCCACGACCGCATCAATTGGCCACGATTTTTGGGCCAAATTTCCCTTTAAAAGACTATGTATTTTTCTCTTGTTCTTCAACTTTTGATCGATTTGTGAAGTAAATTAAGTGAATTTCGAGGAAGATCTCTAGTTCATCGTGATCCCCCCGCATTTAGACTCGATTGCGAAGCAATTGGAGCAGGATTGATCACGAATTTCTCCTTGATTTCATCGAATTTTCCCCTTGAATTCAGAACGTCCACGAGGAAGAATCTGAGAAAATTCGCTTCAATCCACGAGAATTGAAGCCCCATTCTTGCGGAAATCGGGTTAGTAGTGAGATTCGATCGATTATTAGGAGGTAATTTGAGTTTTTATTAGGTTTAGAAGTTTAATTTTGCAAATTAGTTCTTAGTGTTCATCATTTTCCCTAATTTTCAGTTACAAAAATTTCTAATTTTGAAAATAGGATATCTCTCTGATTATAATTCCAAATCACTTGATTTTGGTTTTATTGGATTCCTCTTTTCATCAGCTTTCCGTGGATAGCAAATTCATCAAATTCCGAGTTTATTTGACCCTCCAATTTGACGTTTGACCGAAGACTATTCATCTTTCATCAGAAGTCAAACGTTGACTTTCGGGGTCAATTACTTTTAATTTACAAATCAGAATTCGATAATTTTGGTCTTGTTAGATTCCTCTGGTTCTTAGCTTTCCATTGACATTGCAAGATTTGGATTTCATTTGGCTGGTCAATTTGACGATTTCCTCTGAGGTGTTCATTTCAGGGATTTTTTGATATTTAATTTTCAATAATTCATAGTAAATCCATTTCTTATCCAAAAATCACGAATTACATATCAATAAATTTCATTTTCTCTCTAGTTTCTAAATATGATTTTCGTAATCTTCTGACTCTGTTTGATTCTCTGATTTTATAGAACACCTATTGTTGGTCAAAATCAACGCTTTGACTTTGACTTTTGACTTTTCTCTGTCAAATCCGAGAATTAAATTCTTAAAACTTCTTATTTAGCTTATTTATATCATTTCTACTCATTACTTCTTATTTTTACTTATTTAAAACCCCTTTTAAACCTAAGTTTGACCAAGTCAACTCTACAATTAAAGTCAACCCTGCTCTTTGGATCGACCCGATACTTACACATTACTTGATTTTATATCTTATCTTTGTGAATTCGGTTTTATAAATTTTGTTTGACATACGTGGTTGTGTTTTAACGACGCACAAAAACGCTACGTCAAGCGCGCTGAGCATTCCTCCCGTTGGCATCTGTGGATTATTGTGGTCATGTTTTTGTTGTTACTAGAGAGAGAGATGGAGAGAGAAAGAGAGGGAGAGAGAGAGAGAGAGGGTTGATGAGGTTGCCGTAGGCGAAGAAGCCGGCGATGGCGACGGGAAAGAGGCAGAGGGCGATGACGGAGTAGGCTGCTTTCACTCCTTTCCACATGGGTTCGTGGGCGGGGTGCTTGAAGGTTGACGGCATAGTAGCCTGCGCGTGATGCAGAGGATCATGGAGATCATGAAGATGATTTCGAATATGCACATGATGATGACATGCTGACGTATAATGATGATGGTGGAGATCTTGGTGATGATATGGTGCTGATGATGATGAAGTTGATGACGATGTTGAGATACTCTAGATAAAGTAGGCGAGAACAATGAACTAAACAGAAAGAGAAAGACGAAGATAATGAAGAGGGTGACGGTATACTCAAGAAGAAGATGATGATGAAAGATCATGTGGGTGAAGAACGTAAAAAAGCCAAACGGAGATTTACCGTACCATGAAGAAGAAGAACATGATAACGACGACGACGATGCTGGTGGTGGTAGAAGATGGTGACTCGGAGGAGGAAATCGAATCCTCAGCGGAGGAAGAATTTTCATTTTCTGGTGGCGACGCCGAAATTTTCGGTGGCGAGGATCTGGTCCTGAGGGGGAGACTCAGGGAGGAGAAAAGCAGGTGGTTGGATTTGACGATAACGGACATGGTTTTGGAATATGTTGATCTGATTCTCGAACGTACAAATAATTCAGGTTTCCTCTATTTCTGGAGTGGAAGTGATGTAATCGGAATATCTTAAAAGTGTGGAGGGAGAACTTGATTTGTGGAGGAGTTTCTCTCCCTACCCGTGCTTGATGTCTCTCCGCTGGAGTTCTCATCCTTCTCATAATCTTATCTTTCTTATCTCTTCCAAGCATGCTTATAGATAGTTCTACGGTTATCCCGCTATCTGGCATTCTCATCCTTCTTCACTTTTCTCTCTCTGCATCACCCAGGATGGATACTAAGTGATCATCTACATCAATCTCTCTCTCTGTATCACCTTGGATCTTCTGCATCTCTCTCTCTCTTCACACGCTGCTTCTTTGAGCATCAATAAAAATTATAATTGACTAGTTTACACTACGAATTCGATCAAAAATTGATGTAGAGAAGGTTTTCTTTCCGACAGTTTATGTCTGGGATACGCAGACAGATCCTTGAAAATCAAGCGCAGGAGAAGAAACGATATGGTAGAACTTCAGATATGGTGATATTTATGAGAAATTGCCTTTATTTGTAGCTAAAACCGTAAAAAGATAGAAGAGAATCCATTCGGCTTCAACAGGTTCCAGCCCAGAGAGAGAGAAAGAGAGAGAGAGAGAGAGAGAGAGAGAGAGAGAAGATCCTAGACTCCGCCGCGGAGGCGCAGGACGAGGTGCAGCGTCGACTCCTCCTACCCCTTCCCTCTCTCTCTCTCCCGCCCTCTCTCCTCTCTCTCTCTCCCGCCCTTCCCTCCTCTCTCTCTATCTCTCCCACCCTTCCCTCCTCTCTCTCTCTCTCTCCCGCCCTTCCCTCCTCTCTCTCTCTCTCCTGCCCTCCCTCCCTCCCTCTCTCCCGCGCTCTTCCCTCTCCTCTCTCCTCGCGTCTCCTCGCGAAGGAAATTGCTTCCGTCGCGAGAAGAGGCGGGAGGAAGAAAGTCTTCCTCTCTCCCGCTCTCTCCACTTCTCTCTTCCTCTCGTCTGATCTCTCTCCCACATTCCCTCGCGATGGGAATTCCCGCCCTCCCCTCCTCTCTCTCTCTCTCCGGCCCTTCCCTCCTCTCTCTCTCTCCCGCTCTCCCTCCCTCTCTCTCTCTCCCGCCCTCCCTCGCCCTCCCTCTCCTCTCCCTCTCCCGGCCTCCCTCGCTCTCTCCCTCTCTCTCTCCCGCTCTCCCTCCCTCCCTCTCTCTCTCCCGCCCTCCCTCGCCCTCCCTCTCCTCACCCTCTCCCGGCCTCCATCTCTCTCTCGATTTATCTTTCTATGACGTGGCTGCCACATGGATCTCGCCGAAGCTACGGCGCTGACGTGGCGTCACCTGGCCGCTAACTGGATCTGGAAGGAGTCAACAATTGCGGCTGTACTAGATTTGGAGAAAATAAGAGTTCGTGCTAGATATTAGACTTTTTCAAGGTGCTAGATTTGGATAATAACCCTAATTAAAAAGCACAAAGGGCCCAATAAGCTAAGAGGTCCACTTAGCTCAAGTCAAGGAGGCCTAATTCAAAGCCCACTAAGGCTCAAGACATAGTCCTCACAAAAACGCAAGGAACGAGTTTAACATTTTCTCTCGACGATAGTTTAAGTAAACCTGGTAATTCTTAACAATAAAAAACAAAGAATAAATACTAGAAAAGCGTAGTAAACTGTTTTTTAAAAATAAAAAATCTTGTAAATAAAAAGCGCTAGGATTTGGGGTTTAAGAACTGCCTCCCTCTTCTCGCTGCTCGTTAGGGCCTTTCGTCTGCGGCTGTTCTATCTCCCCTTTACACATCTCTGGGGAACTTTCGCGAGGATGCCGCGGACGCAAGTTAATAAGGCTCATAAGAGCCGCTTCAGTTCCAAGTCTTCCCGCAATATCCACAAGATCCCAAAAATCGGTGATTTGCACTTCATTGATAGAATTACCTGTTTAATGCTTCCTATTCTAGTCTTATAATTTTTAATGTTTCCTTTTTATTTTTTCTTCAGACAAGGGCAGGATTTCAAAGCCTCAGAAAAATCTCGTGAAAGGTTCTCGCGCCGCTCGTCTTCAACAGAGCAAAAAGGTAGTTTTAGAGATCATCTAGGCCTTGTCATTTTTAAATCACGAAGAACCTGAGTATCACCAATTCCTCAAAAATTATTTAGGTGATGATTCTTCGTTTCATTGTTATTGAACTTGTTTTTCCTTAGCGAATGATTAATGACCAAAATTTCGTAAACGATGCACAGTCTAATGCATCGCGATGATTTTCTACTCGCGCATGGGAACTGCCATAGTTTTTTAATTTGCTCGTTGTATGAATTTTTTGTTATCTATCTTTGATATGATGCATAAAGATTAACTCAAATGATTCTCTCGAATGATGGATTTCTTATTTTTGTGATTCAGTTTTCGTCGGATCGGTTACGATAAATTTTATCTTTATTTATTATTTCTTAGATACGCATTGAGAAAAGTGCTTTGCTGCTAAAAGAGAAGAAGGCTTCGACTGGATCTTCTTGTCCTCCTCGCATAGTTGTGAGTGATTTTTAATTGTTGTCGGAATATTTTAAATAGATTGTCAATAATGTCTTCTTGGCAACGGAGAGAAACTATGGCTCGTATGTTCTGTGTTAATAAAAACTTATGTTTAAACGTGTTCTCGTATGTCTAAGTGAAGCCCATTTAGAAGTTCTGTGAGTGGAAATATTATAAGTAAATAGTCTCTTATCTCATGGAAAAAATGCGATCGTTCGAGATAAGAATTTCTGGAAAATTTCCCACTTTTAGTCTTCAGCTCTTTAAAACCTGCAATCACCAGTGCCTCTGCAGCAGAAGTACCTCAGAAAAGTAGTCTCATGCAGGCACTGATCTGGTTAAACATGAGGTGCATGGGAACAATACAGGTTTAGGTAAAAGCAGGTCAGCATAAAAGTTCCCTAATCTGTTGGATCTCATTAGTGGAAGATAATGGGCGTGGTTACTAAAGGGAAAAGGGACATTTATAGTCCTCTTAAGCATAAGAGGGGCATCGGGATGGAGAAGAACTCCAGACTTAAGCAACCTCGGGCTTGGGCCATCAAGGAATGGGTGATCTCCTGGGATGAGGCTAACAGGGTGGAGAAGAACACTAAAGTTAGTGTGCTCAGGCTTAGGCAGTGCAGGGATGGGTGACTTCTTGAGAAGAGGGATGCTGGGGTGAGAAGAACTCCTGGGTTAAGGGCGCTCGCTCTTGGGCAGTCCAGGGATGGGTGACCTCTTGGCGGGAAGAAGAGGGCATTTGTACTGGTTGATCGCCAATCTTGGGTGATCTTTCTTTAATATTCAAATTATAAAATAAAGAGACATTTAGAAACAAAAGTTAGTTTGAGAATAATCCTCAGAATCCCTTATCCATTTAATTAACACTGTTGATGTTTTTGTTTTGTGCGTTCCCCTGTAATAAATCTCTCTCCTCAATCATGGTTTGGGATTGTGCACTACCGATTGACAGAGTGATCAAGACTAAGAATTGGAGTGATCAAGATCAATAAAGAGATAACGTGGGAAATCAGATCTATCATCAGGTAGATGGGAAGGTTCAGAATTGACAATGCATCTTGTAGCATTAGGTGTTCGTTTAGGGCTTCCATATGGGAAAAGAAGGGGCTATGCTTTTGGGAGAGAGATAGAAGTCAAAGTAATTCTTAATCTCTATCTCGTTTTCAAGTCTTTATATCCATTTATGAGGTTACATGATGGGCCACGTCATTTAGTACCCAAATACCTAATGGTAATACTATAACAGAAAAAAATACAAGAGAGAAGACTCTCACATCCCTGATGCCGAGTCTTGCTCTAGTCAGCAAACCTTGATAGAAATACTGTGTAGAGAGAGGGTCTTTGCGACCGCCACTGCCACACTCTGCTTGCAGCAGCAGAACTCTTTGCCAGGAGCCATCCTTCCTGAAATGTCCAGCACTGCTTGTTGGCCAGCAATGGAGAAAGTTGATATGGTACCGCTGAAGACTTTTGAACGAAGAAATGGCAGAAAGGGGAAATCAGATACCCTGGACACTAATAACAATCAAAATACAAAAGAAAACCCAAAAGTTCTGAAAGGAAACTTAAAAAGACAGGTGGAATGGGGAATAAAGGGAAATAAATTTGTTAACTGTCGACTGAAGGAAGTGGGAGGGTGGTGGCTATAAATCAAGGAGAGAGAGGATCTGAATTGCACGGAAGATTGAGGTGGTGTCTGGAGGTCCAAGAGGAAGAGTCTTCAAGATCAAGCTGGAGAAAGCAAGGCAATTGGAGTTCTGTTCCAATTGGTACCCTGTCATTTCCCCTGTGTCTATGTAACTAATCTGTTGAAATTCAGTATACAGAGCGATTGTTGTTTGATACTTCTTGTTACAAGATTGTATCAAAAGTTGGCTTTTTACGACCATTATGGCCCATTACATAATGGGTAGATCATTTAGATCGAGTAGCTGTCAGATGGCTGCTTGACCTTGATAGGTCCAGTGATCTTTATTGATTAGATCATCTGTTGATCATGATGATTGATCCAGTTCTCGAACTCTGCTGTCAATCACTCTGAACTCTTCATTCCCTATTATTTTCAGATTAGTGGAAGTTTTATTTAAATGTTTTTACTGGCACAGGTTCTTTTTGGCCTTTCCAGTGATGTGAATCTGAGTTTGCTTGCAAGAGATCTTCTGACACTAAGTGGAGCTGAGAGAGCCAAAGTTTCTGGAAACACCGTGGCATTTCCCTGCCCTCAGAATTAGAACTTCGGTATGTTATTTCTTCTTGCATAGATCAAGTTACTGTCGTATTCCTCTATTTTTCAACTGTTATCCAATATTGTCACGGTAAAAAAACTCCAATTTTTTCCTTGATTATCGGGAAAATCCAGGGAATGAAGCACAACTATTTTTCTTGATTATCTGGAAAATCTGCCCAAAAAAGGCGATTTATGTTGTTTCTTACTGCATTTAATCATGTTCTTAAACACATGGATTAATTTTTGAACCATATTCGAAGGTTTTGCAAGCTCCTCATGGGGATATACTATCATGCATAGAAATGGCAAAGGTATTCAACCTATCCTGTCATTATTACTGTTAGTAAGTCTTGGTAAAATGACATTTTTCTTCTCTATGTCAGGTAGCTGATTTCATTGTGTTCGTTGCCTCTGCCAATTCTCTATGCAATGGGAATGAAGAAGGCCCTATTGATTCATTTGGTAGCCAATGTCTTTCTGTGTTGAGGGCTCTTGGGTTACCAAGCACTGCCATTATGATACGGGTCAGTGAATGATGCTAAAATCTGAATTTTCTCTTTCACGTGCGCTGATTTTTTTTTCTCAGGATCTCCCTGATGATTCGAAGAAGAAACAGGAACTTAAAAAGTTTGCAGCCTCTTTTGTGTCTCCTGAAGTGCCTGAGGATTGTAGAATTTTTCCTGCTGATACTCAGGAAGAACTACAGAAGGTAATTTGTTCTGTAGTTGATTTCATGCTCGTTGATTTTCATTTCTTTTTTAAAGACAATTATTTTTTGCAGTTTATGTGGATTTTTAAAGAACAGCATCTTTCGGTTCCTCATTGGCGTTCTCAACGACCATATCTTATGTCCCATGAGGTATTCATTTCTCCCTCGAGTTTCCTCATAGTGGTTTCAATTGAATGCCCATATGTTCATTAAAAACTTGATTGCCAGCCCTTACAGTCGTGATGATCATTTGTTAAATGGCAGATCATTTAAAGGTAGTTTCCCTGCATGTCCTATTAGGAGATAGAGAGATCAGTGGGGGTGACAAGGAGACAGTGTGGCAGTATTTGTCATTAGCATTAGAAAACTGATGGCAGGAAGTTCATATTCCTCTCTCTGATCAGGTTACAATTACCAATGCCTACCAATTGCCCTTCTCTCTCGCTTCTCTCTCCCCCCTCTCAGGCGCGGGCATCGAAAGATACTCTCCTTTGTCCTCTCTATTAGTGCCCAGATTATATAGAATTGATAACTCCCACAAACAAACACGAGTATGCCATTTTTACCTTAGATTGAACTTACGATGGTGAACAGACAACTGTGACCCTATCTCCTGGTAATAGAAGATATTTCCTTAAAAAGTTTAATAATCCATAGGATACATCGTTTTCATCTCTCTCTCTCTCTCACCTTGATTTATTGACGGAGTCATTTGAAATCCTTACGGCCTGTCGGATGATATATTACTATAAAAAAGTATATCTGTAGTTTCATTTTTTGTTTTCAGATTGATGTGGAGCCTGGTGCCAATGACGCTGATAAATGCTCTCTAATTCTTTCTGGATATGTACGCGCTCACAGTTTATCCATTAATCAACTGGTTGGTTTCTTCTTATTCTGTTTATTTCTTTTGATCAATACATGAATTTACTTTCCCGGCCTAAATTACTTCCAAAATAGATTCACGTCTCAGGTGCGGGAGATTTTCAGCTCCAGAAGATAGAGATTCTGAAAGATCCCTTCCCTTTGACTGAAAGGATCAAACTTGATTCTATGGATTCTGATAATTCACTCCACAGAGAGGTCTTCTTAATATTTTCTGAACTTCATCTTCAATCTTACTCGTAAATTATTTAATTTCATCTTCAAATTGTGTTTATGATCTTGTTTTTCAGGTACTTTGTACCCTAATTCCTGATCCAATGAAGGCAGAGTCTTTGTTAGTTGAAAATGTACCGGACCCTCTCGCAGGAGAACAAGTGAGCATTTGTTATCAGTCTATTGATTTGTATTATTTCTATTCTGAGTATCATTTTCTTTATAATTTTGATCAGACCTGGCCAACTGAAGCTGAGATGGCAGAAGCAGAGTCTACAAACAGAGAGAGGAAATCTGTGAAAATTAAGAAGTCTGTTCCAAGAGGCATCTCTGAATATCAGGTCTGGTAATATGGTTTCCGAATCAATTTATTTTTAAGAAAATATGATAGCTAAAAAGTGCAGCATTCATGCAACAGGCAGCTTGGATTACTGAAGATACAGATGACGATGATGAAAACGACAATGACAATGATGGTGGCAATTCTGATGATGATGATGGTGAAGGGATGATACTTGATGCGGACGATGATGAATTATCCGATGGGTCAGGGGTCTGATCATTCAGGTCTCGATGAGGAGCCTATAAGCACGAAAGACCTCGAAGATGATACTGAAGCTGATATGATGACTGCTGTATGTTCTCTTTATTTAAATAAAAAAATGCAAATGTATGATCTATATATTTTCTGGTTGGTTTCCTCTTAATGATTTTTCTTTGCAATTTTTTTAAATACTTCAGGATGATGAGAACTGGACGACTGAAAGAATAAAAGAGGAGATGCAAAAGCTTAGAAGTGAGCACGCAGAAGATGAAGGCATGTATTTTTACCCGTTTTGAATTGAGGTCTATTTCATTAACTATGTAGAAAATTTAGGCACATTAACGAGGTATTGTTGAAATCCAATTATGACTTTTATTTCCATGTTCATCAGAATTTCCAGATGAAGTGGAGACTCCCCTTGATATTCCAGCAAAGAAACGGTTTGCCAAAGTATAGAGGTCTCAAATCTTTCAGAACATCATCATGGGATCCAAAGGTTGAATCTATATCCCCATGAACATCAAAGTTTTCCCTTGATTTCATGGGATCTTAATTGATATTTGGTTACTAACAGGAATCATTACCACAAGAGTATGCCCGAATCTTTGCCTTTGATAATTTTCAAAGGACTCAGAAACACGCTCTAGCTAGTGTTCAAGAGAGAGATCAGAACGGGCTTCATGAATCTGCTGCAATCGGATCATACATCAGGCTTCACGTCAAGGATGTCCCTAAAGATATTGTTTCTAGGGTTTGTAGTCTTTCCGAAAGATTGCCTTTAGTTGCATCAGGTCTCCTTCCACATGAGTCCAAGATGTCTGTTCTCCACTTCAGGTTCAATATCACCCTCTACCTAAATGCCTTAATCTATTTTTTTTTATAGTTAACTACAATTTGCATTAGAAATCCCTTTCAGCATAAAGAAAAATGACTCCTACGGGGCCCCAATCAAATCGAAAGAATCTCTTGTTTTCCACGTGGGATTTCGCCGGTTCCTGGCAAGGTCAATATCTGTAAATATCTTTGTATCCATAAATATTTATTACTGATTTTCTTTCTGTCTTCAGGCCCTTATTTTCTTCTGATGATACGAACTGCGACAAACATAAAATGGAGAGATTTTTACACTCCGGGCGTTTTTCGCTTGCTTCAGTTTATGCTCCCATTTGTTTCCCTCCTCTGCCTTTAATTGTTCTTAAGAATCGTGAAGGAATGCAACCCGAGGTTGCTGCTTTTGGTTCCTTGAGAAGTGTGGATCCAGATAGAATTCTTCTGAAGAAGATTATATTGAGTGGGTAAGTCAAATCTTTCTTCAGTTAAGTCAAAATTCGATTTTATCGTTTTTGTCAGGTCTTTATAAAGTTAAATGGTGTGATTCACAGATATCCTCAAAGAGTTTCAAAGTTGAAGGCCTCTGTGCGGTTTATGTTTCATAATCCTGATGATGTCAGGTGGTTTAAGGTACGTAGAATCATAGTTAGGGATCAAAGTTCTGTTATAATCGGTTTGATTGAGTTTGGGGTCTCAATCTAACATATGAACTATCCCATGAACCTTATAAAAGAAAATATGAATCGCTCTATCCTTTTCAACTGTTTGTTATGAACACTCGATATGCAACTGAGCTCATTGTGCTTCTCACAAATGCTTGATCACGTGAAACTCCAACCCCCAATCATGTTGTTCTTTTATACGGTCAATAATGGTGCCAAACACGTTAGAAAACAAAAACCGCTGAGTTTCATCTTCTTCTTAAATTATATAAGCTCATCGCCGCTGATTTTTTTCAATTTTCTTGTCGTCAGCCCGTTGAATTATGGAGCAAGTGTGGCCGGCGTGGCAGGATAAAGGAACCTTTGGGAACTCACGGTAGGACATCTTCGGGAGCGCGCATCCCTTTTTCAAATTTCCTTTTATAGGAATTACAAATTTGCTATTCAAAATCCTCGTACAATGTTGCAAATTGTTGATATCATTTCCTCCGTTGCAGGTGCTATGAAGTGCTTGTTCAATGGGGTGGTGCAGCAGCATGATACGGTCTGCATGAGCTTGTATAAGCGAGTATATCCGAAGTGGCCAGAAAATCTATACTCGACGGTGGATTCAGGCCATTAGAAAGTATACGTGGCCCAATCAAATTATGAAAAGGTGGGGATGAGGAGCCGCGAATGCGTCAATTATATGCATGGTTTGCCATTGCTTCTCCTGAAAACATTGAGAAGTTTTTGATGCGAATGTAGGTTAGCTTCACGAGTGTAATTCTTTAACTCTGTTTGATCAATTTTTATCTGGTAATTTTTTTCGGACTTGATTCATTCGCTCTCTCTCTTCTCTCTCTCTCTCTCAGTGAATGCGAGAGAGAGAGAGAGAGGATTGACAAAAGGAGAAATAAGTATGAAAAATTCGATCTCATATATCTTATTCAGCCAATTAGCCTTATAAAAAGGGCCGTTACATACTGGGTAATAATCAGAAAACCCAATATTGCCTCTAATCAATTGTCTTTAAATGGTAATAACTGTAACATGAAGTATTCATATCTTGTTACAGTGCAGACCTAATCTTCTAACTCTCCCCCTCAAGCTGAGAAGAGTATCTATCAATCGCAGCTTGTTAATCAGCTTTACCAATTGGTCCTTCAGCAATCCCTTGCTCAGAGCATCTGCTCTTTGTTCTGGTCAGTGAATAAATGCTGTGAAAATCTTTTTCATCTTCAGTGTTTTCTAGTTGAAATTCTGATCAATGTCAACATGTGGGCATCTCTAGGCACTATAATTTCCCTCCCATTAGGATGATAGCAATCATAAATTTTGTGGGCATTTGATTACCCTTGAAGATGCATTTAAAAGATCTTGACGACAATGAGTTGGTTTTAATTGGATCAAAATGCACATAGAATTCAAAATCAAACACCATCTGGGGTAGATAATTTTTTTAATTTTTGCGAATGGAAATTTTAGTACAAGTTTATGTTATGTAGATCTTTTTTCGTTGTAAAATTTGACTTTCTACTCTGATAATTAGAAATTTAGCAATAAGCATCAGCTCTCCCTAAAGAAAAAGAGAGCTCAACTTTAAAGCAACAGTGTTCTTCTCTTCTCCTCAGGTGATCTTTCTTTTTGTGTTAAAAAAACGAAGGTCCTCTTGTTCTCTTTTATTAGACCATTTTTTTGGTCTACAACTACATTCTGCTGTAGGGCATATGCACATGATGTTTCATGTAATATGATAGGTTGACCAAGTAACTCTGTAGATCTAAATTATAAACATAATTAGAATTGGTCGTTCTAAAATTTTTAACTTCTCTCAAATCTCCTTTTCAATTATTTGCATGAAGTGTTTAATTGAATAATTATTTTGATTTTTGTCGGAGTAAATAGATCCCACTAAATCTGTTGAAGTCATCCACACATATCACAAATCATTTGAAACCATGAACATCTGATAAAGATGCATGAGCCTGCATCATTCTTCAGTGATTATGATGCATGATTTGCTTAGATATTCAGCATATTATCATATTTTCCAACAATTTGGTATTCGTCATGCCACACCACTCAATTTCTTACCTTTTGTGAATCAGTATATTCATTAATGTTTGATGTTTTGAGGGTCAAAATACCTTGAACCAATCCTATTTTCATACAGTCTCATGCTATAATATAATATTCATCATGGGCATTTGATTGCCATGATCCATATCTAAGAATTTGATTTTTTTTAGCCTTTCTCATTTTTTGTTTATAATATGATGAAAAGGAAGAAACTTAAATGTGGAGTTGAATCTCAAAAATCTTTTTTGGGATTTTTAGATTTTGACTCTTGAATTTTGGGAAATGTTTTTTATTATTAATGGAACATTTTCATGTTATCATGGATTTTTTTTGGGTTTTTTTAAGGCAGAATTTAGCAAAGTGGGACCTGCCTAGTGAATTGGTTATGATCCCACATGGTAGCATGCTAGCCAGCACACTAGAACACATCACAAAATGTAACTCTTGTCTAGGTAAAAAACAAACTTAATGACGTGAAGAAAGGGCCCCCTACGATGAAGATTTGATGGCATTGATATCTCTTGGTCTTTATCTCTCTCTCCTCCACCCAATCTTGGCATGCCCAACTTTGATGGATGAAGATCAAGTGTAGATGTTCTGCAATTCTTCTATCATCATGATCCAAAGGCAGGTGTGCCTCATGATCATGATTCTTTTCTCTCTTCTATCTCCCTTTCTGTTCTACAGAGAAGGCATTTAGACAACAAAGAGTCCACATAATTTCCCTCAACTGCTCTTTTCATTTTTTTATAGCAATTTCATTATTTATTTCAGTTTCTTTTGAATTTCTTTCAATTCTTATTTGCCTCAAACAATCCCTTGATCTTCTTGGTTCAATCTTGTGAGAAAAAAACTTGAGAATGGATTGAAAAGAAACCCCAGCTGAGTTAAAACATGTGAACTAAAATTAATTTAATTTTGAAGCTGTGTTTAAGAAATTTCCTGCTAAAACCCCAACCCAATTTCAATAACTAGATTGTTCCTTTAGAAGTTGTTTGATCACAGATGAGAAATTCATCAACTTCAAAATGAGTTAGATTTAATTTAATAATGTAAATGGATAATTAGGGATTGACTCAATTTTCTCTCTCCTCATAAGTGGTTTTCTCTCTTTAACTTCTATCTTTGATTTCTACTTTGTTGCTCACATGATTTTTGTCTATTTTCTATATCTGCTCCTATTTATATATTAAAATCTTGTTTTGTCATCAAGTAACTAATGATTCACCCAAGTTTTTAGGGGCTCAGTTCCACATTGAAAAAAAAATCTAATACAAGCATACACTCTTGATTTTCATCATCAATAAGGATTTTACCTTTCCACACATGTTTATTTTTTCATCTTCAACCCAAGTTTCTCTATGAATTCAACATTTATTCATTACTATACATGTTATTTTTATCATTTGGGTGAATTTGGTAATTCTTTGATGCTTAATTTGGCATTTTACGTATAATGACCACATGATTTATGCTCCTGGTCCTCTTATGCACATCGCTTGAAGAATTCTCCATTTTCATATCTTTCAAAACGCTATGAAACATTTTTCTCACAATTTGAAAATACAAATGTCCTAGTATATCGTGAAAAAGCCATGCCTTGTCTTCATCCCTATTGGTTTTTCCTTCTACCACAGAAATAGACTTCCCCTCTTTTTCCATCTAATAGCTCATCAAGTCCTTCACCCTTGCACCTTATCAGATAGGAAAGCATTGATTTCATCAAATTCAATATTTTATGAAATTATCAATCAAAATATTTTAGACGTATCTTGGACTTATAAAGATTTTTGGAATATTTTGCACATATTTGTGCATAATTGTTGGTTCTAGATTAATGATTCAGATTCCATTGTACCATAAATTCCCCTTACATCATAGGATCAGTTGCCTTGAGTTTGAGATTGAAAGAAACTAAAAACTTTGTCTTTTAAGATGGTAAGGTGTAATAGTGAGAAATTTTCTTGGAATTAGGAACTTAACAAAATTAGCCATTAACAAAAACTACATTAATGATGATGAGCTTGAGATAAAAAAAACTATAAATGTTTTATCCTTTCATTTAGCCACTCAATCTGTCCATTATTTCTCATAGATGGAGAATGGAGTGCTAGCTATTGTTGGAGTTGTGGTTGATTGCCACCATCATATTGATATTGGGTTGGGCTTTGATTGAAGGTGAGTGTCTTCCATGAACATACGTGAATAATTGCACTTATATATGCAAAAATCATATGTGAATAATCAGACAGAGGCCTTCAATTAACATTGATGTGGTACTCGGATGAATAATAATTCCAAAGTTAAGTGTGTTCAGGCTAGAGAATCCAACATGAAAAGATGGCGAATCGCAAATGATTTTCAAAGCCTTCAAAGTTAATTCTTTATGATTTTCTTTGCAAAAATCATTTACTTTCCCCTTTGTTTAGCCATTTTTATATTTCAAACGAGAGGGGTTTACAGGTGTAGCATATTTCTTCCGGGGAAGCTCGCCCAGATATTTCCGGAACCTCCCCTTTTGAATGAGGAAAGCTCAGCTTTTGTTGACGTAATCCGGGTCACCGCCGAAAAACCCTAGATAAAACCTCTCTCTGGCTTCACGCCGTCGTGGGGCTCAGGCGTAGAGGATTTTATATGGCGTCGACGGCGGTCGTCTCGTCTGACTGGTCTTCCGCTTCTGCAGCGGCCCGCCTTCTCCCCCTCCGCAGGCTTCAATCCCACACTCTGCGCCTCCAATGGAGACCCCAAAGCTCTTTTTTTCCCGCTCTATCACCCGTCCCTCGTGCCTCCTCAGGTAATCCCCCATAAACCCAGGCGCCATTTATTCCTGTGGCTCACCCCATTGGTTTCAGTGGCGAAGATCATCGACGGGAAGGCGTGCGCGAAGGAAATTAGGGAAGAAATCGCGGCTGAAATAGCGCGGATGAAAGAAGCTATTGGCGTAGTTCCTGGTCTTGCAGTTGTATTGGTGGGCTCCAGAAAAGACTCCCAAACGTACGTCCGCAACAAGCAGAAAGCATGCGACGGCGTGGGGATCATCTCTCACGAAGTTCGTCTCCCCGAAGACTGCACCGAAGAGGAAGTCATTGATCATATCTCGCGATTCAATGGTGATCCCTCGGTCCACGGTATTCTGGTTCAGCTCCCCCTGCCTCGGGTAATAGTCCTCCGAATAGGTTTTCATCTGCGTTAAAATATTGACTCTGGGATTTAATAGTCGATTTATTTTTAACAGCATATGAACGAGGAGAAAATCTTGAATGCGGTTAGCATTGAGAAAGACGTTGACGGGTTTCATCCGCTGAACATTGGACGGCTGGCGATGCAAGGAAGAGATCCCCTCTTCGTTCCCTGCACTCCAAAAGGATGCATGGAGCTGCTTCATCGTCTTGGCATCGAAATTACCGGTAAAAGAGCCGTCGTTATCGGTCGCAGCAACATCGTTGGAATGCCCGTTTCTCTGCTTCTCCAAGTAGTTCTCTCTCTGGCTACATATTTACTTTCTCTATATTCTTTATTTTGTCTCTTTCTAAGAGGCTGAGCGGGGGTGCAGCGGAAAAATGCGACGATAAGTATCGTGCATTCGTACACGAAAAACCCGGAGGAGATTACCCAACAAGCGGATATCATAATATCTGCCGCCGGAGTTGCTAATTTGGTCAGAGGGAGCTGGATAAAGCCCGGAGCAGTTGTCATAGACGTCGGAATTAATCCTGTGGACGTGGGTATCTTTTTGATTGTTGCCTTTTTGGGATCATTCTCTGACCCGATCTTTACGTCTCAGGATAACGAAAGCCCCAGAGGTTACAAGCTCGTTGGTGATGTCCACTACGAGGAGGCGAGCCAGGTGGCGTCTGCCATCACCCCTGTTCCCGGCGGCGTGGGTCCCATGACCATTGCCATGCTGCTTTCCAACACCCTTGACTCTGCGAAGAGGATACATCACTTCAAGTGATCCTCTCTCTCCCTCTCTATCTTTTCCCTTATTTATACATGTATGCATGAGTTGGTCATTGCTGGAAAAGGAGAAGGTTTGAACAATTTATCCATTTTTGGCGTGTTGTACATGAGAAGAGTAGGGATCAGTTTGCTTGAATGTTGATCCTGCTGACCTGAATTTGACCCAGATCTGCAGTCAAGGAAATGCTATAATCCTCAAATTGTTGCAATTTGGCCTTGAAATTTTCTTCCCCTTTATCTTTCTGGATTGTTGATCCTTATGGCTTTCAGCATTTTCTTGTCTTCATTCCTCTTGATCTTCTTCAATCTTTTCTTTGACCTCTGGCAGTTCGGCGTCGGGTTAATGATCATGATATCATCAAGATTGAAGCTCATCTTTTTATCTTCGATCTGCATAGTTGTCTGGATATCCTTTTTAATAAATGTCAGTTATTTGTTGATATGATTGCATCTCTCTCAATGCAACTCTCTTTATAAAGTGGTCTCTTATGTCTTTTGAAATTCATAATGATTTCTTAAGTTTACATCTCTACCTTATCATCTTTGAATATTATTCAGGATCTGAAGTTTATATTGTGAATCTGATAGCATATTTCTCAACCCTACTCCCTTTTATAATATTGATTTGATCACCTTTTCAACTCAAAGGTACATTACTCTCAATGTGATTTACCATTAATGTAAATTCTGATAAATCCTGTAGAAATTTAGTTTTGTTTTACAGTGATTTAATCTTGTTATTATTCATTTTTATAAGTAGGTTTATTTATGTCCTGATGTTTTTATTCAGTGCCATTGATTAATAATGACATATTCATGCAATGCCTAGAAGAAACGCCATCTGTAATCGTTATATCCTTGATCACTAGGTTGTAGGTTTGGTCGATGATTTCGACTTTCACATCAATATCAGCGATTTTGAATTGTCAAAAATACTAAATAAATGATAAACAGTAGCTAGAGGTGGCAGGAGGCAGTGAAGGTGGTGGGAGTCTGGTAGCTGAGGTTGTTGAAGATGTTGGCAGAGATGGCTGGAGCTTGCTGTGGAGGTGAGGGGAATTTTTGGGAGATGTAGCTGGTGGTGGCAGGATGTAGGGGGCCTGGTGGAGGTGGCAGGAGCCAGCAGATGGTGGCGGTGGAGCTTGGAGTGTGAATTTATTTTATGAATGTATTTTATGTTCTATTTAGTATAGTTTTGAGTGTGGAGTTTTCACTTTTTGATTATTATTATTATTATTATTATTATTATTATTATTATTATTTTGATACTGTTGATATATCATCGAAATATGTCATTGTTCTATCATGTCATCACTATGGTGTTGATGTCATATATCAATGATATTTATCATAGCTGATTAACTAACATTGATTGACCAAGTGTACTAGGTTTCTTCATGAACTAGGGCTAGCACAAGAATGGACA
This sequence comes from Lemna minuta, assembly GCA_024174645.1. NCBI lineage: Eukaryota > Viridiplantae > Streptophyta > Magnoliopsida > Alismatales > Araceae > Lemna > Lemna minuta. Next base: position 11,921,356 of record CM044103.1, read on the forward strand.
ATCCTACTGCCCTTTGGAGATATAAAGAATGAGAATGAGCAAGAGAGTGTGTGTGGCAAAATGATGTGGGAGAGAGAGAGAGAGTAAATGGGAAAGAGATAGGGGACAGAGATGGGGGAGTAAGAGTAGGTAAAAGAGAGGGGTAGGAGAGAGATGACCTAGGAAAACCAAGATCCTCTTTTTCAAAAAAAAATTTGTAGTCTTTGAATCACACTTTTTTTCTTGTTACAACTACTTTGTCTCTTCCACATCCATTGTCTATGTCCTTCTATACATTGATAAATTGAATTTTAGTGTCTAAATAAGTCATTTTCAGAAAATTAAATTTATGTAATAACATTCATAAGACTTTTTCCTTAATCACCAATAACTAGAAGAAGGGAGTAGATTGAGAGAAAGGTGATCCAAAGAGAAGTACATGTATAGAAAACAAGAGAGAGCAAAAAACCAATAATTACTGGACTGCCACTAGGGCCATATTATCTCACACTCCCCCTTGAGCTGGAGCATAGAGATCAAACCCAGCTTGTAAGAGCAGGAGTCGTATGACATAACACTCAACCCCTTAGTAAGAATGTATGCAAGTTGATTAGATGAGATAACATGAAGAATAGTGATGAGACCACTAAGAACCTTGTTACGAATAACTTGGCACTTAATCTCAATGTGCTTGGTGTGCTTATTGAAGGTGAGGTTGTTGGCGAGGAAGATAACGACTTGATTATCACAAACATCGGCATGGCCCCTTGAATTGGAAAATGAAGCTCATGAAGTAGCCAACATACCCATAGCATCTTAGAGGTACTGTAGGCCATGGCTCACTATTCTGCTTCTACCCTTTATAGAGAGACCATATTGTTTATGACTTCAATAAGTTATAAGATTCCCTCCAACATGAGTGCAAAAATTGGAGGTAGACTTTTGGTCACCATGATTTCTTGTGTAGTTAGAGTCTGAATAGGCTTCAACACAGAGGTGAAGAGGTCTCGCCTAAGGGCATGCTTCTTATTAGTAAGAAGGCGAAGAGTAGCACGATGGTGAATCTCCTAAGGTACATGCATAACTTGACTAAGAAGGCATGTTGCATAAGAAATATATGGGTGAGTAATAGTTAAATGAATGAGCTTCCCAATGAGTCAATGATAAGCTTGAATGCCTAAAGCAAAGGAGAACAAGAATCCCATAAACCATACTTCAATTAGGGATGATTGGGTTTATAGACGAGTCCGGCTTCCTGAAGTAGATGAAGATCGTACTTTTGTAGGTTAACAACAAACTATCCTCCTTGATAAGAAAACTAAATGCTGAGAAAGTACTTGGCCGTACCCAAATCTTGAATAGTAAGATGTGTTTTTAAGAAGGCCTTGATGCATGTAATCTCAACGCTATCACCACTGGTGAACAAAATATCATCGATGTAAATTACAAGTATAACATTTCCAAATTAACCTGGATTGAGATGTCTAAAAAGTTTGATAGCTCGAAACATCTCAGAATACATTTTCCGTTGACGAACTTGCGTATAAATAGGCAAATATGGGCGTAGCCATTTGATTTGGTGTTTCATCTTTGATTAACGGCTGAGATGAAATGGAGGATGCGAATTGTCGTCCTTAAGTTGCAACCATCCGATTCAAAATGGAGCGCTCAAATGAAGCCGCATCATTGCGTGGAGTTTGATCGTTGTGTCACACCTGCCATTCAATTTTCATGGAACACCTGCGATGTCCCCATGCATCCACATAAGTCCATTGGACGCATTTAATCTCAGCCGTTATAACTCCTCAGATGAGTGGATGAGATGAAATCATTTTAAAATGAATCGTCGCCCAATCAGAGTGCACTGCATACCCTTTCACTTAAGTGAAGATCGACGACTTCGATTAAGTGACCAAATCAGACGCTTCTTATTGCGCGACGTCTTCTACATAAAAAATAAACAGAAAGATAGTCCTCCATGACAAAAATAATGTAGAATCACAGGTATATAACTGGAGAGCATTTAGTGGGTTAGCGTAAATCCTGAAAAGGATGTTTAACCCACTAATTACACTTGCGCACACTCGTATACACGCGCACACATGCGTACACATACGTCGCCACATGGGGACACATTACTGCCCCCCCCACATCAACGCGCGATATAAAAATGATAACTTTTTATTATTTAATTTAAAAGTCCAAATAAATCTAAAATAAATTAAAAAAATTGAAATTTTTTTAGAAAAATCCCTAAAAATTAGAAAATTCATAACTATCAAAATATAACTCTAAATTAGTCCAAATTTATCTTGCTTGATCAGAAATTAAATAATCTATTATCATATAAATTCAATTTTAATAAATAAAAAGAGAATAAATTTTTATTTAAAAAATAAAACTTAGAAAAATATATGAGTGTATACAAAGTATTTTCTCTTATTATTTAACATTAAAACCCAATTATAATCTCAAATATATATGAGAATAATTTACTCTAAAATATATTATTTAATTATGCATAAGTATCCCTAAAATAATACAATTTGAGATTATAACTTAAATATGCACTCAAAGTATGATAACATGCATAAGAATGGAATGTTTTACGCCTAAATTTACATTAATAATCACATAATTACATATATAAATTACATGTTATCAATCATCTCCTACCTTGCTACCCAACTCTCTTGCTCCTCCCCAACTCATGCTGCCCACGACATTGCCCCCTTTTATCTTCACTTTAGTCTCTACACTTCTACCCACCAAATCCTCAACCTTATGCCCAAATCAAATGTCCATTCCATTGCTATCAAACACTCATCACTTAGCTATCGTTCTTCACAAAGGTAAGAAATCTTGCATTCTTCATCCTATTTTTCACTTTATTAGTTACAATAATTTGCATTCTACCTATGATATCTTTGAGTTCCATTGATTGACAATATTATAGATCCACTAACAAAGCCTTAGCTCAAGAAGTCATTGAGCGTTAATGTACAACTATAGGGTTGATGCACAAGGGTAATTGGCTTTAGTCCAAAAGGGATATTGATGAATATTATGTGGTTTATTAGCCAATCTCACTTCCTAGGTATTTCATTTATGTTTATTGAAATCACATTTATTCATTATCATTCTTGTGTGATATTTGCAATGAAGTCCAATAGCATATGCAATGACTATGTGAATTATAATGAGATCAAAATACCATGATCACTAGTCTATAAATATATGTTCTAAATATTCTTAACTGTGAGATATTTAAGAAATATATTAAATTATTCGACTAACTCCATTTGACTAATATTATATTATGACACTAACTTCATTTGACTTATTGGAAGTCAAATGGTTAAATTCTCACATTTTTATAAGCTATGTGGATGCAACGACTTAGGTGAAGTTTAATATGAGTCTTGATGCAACAACTTAGGTGAAGTTTAATATGAGTCTTGATGAAAACTGTCTAGACGGAGAAGAAGAAAATATGTAATCCACCTTTTTAGGAGGTCGGTCAATATTTTCCCATATTTTAGGAGGTTATTCAATGTTTTCCACCTTTTTAGGAAGATATTCAAACCATTCCACCTTTTTAGGAGGTTAGTTAAACCCATTCCACCTTTTTAGGAGACTGGTCACTCCATTTCTCTGGGGAATCAATAATAGTCAAAGTGATTCTTGACAAGTTAAAGGTGGTCAAAGGCATTCTTGAAGGGTCAAAGAGGTCATATTTAAAGCCCACCTCCTTAAGGAAGTGGTAAGATTACTATCTCTTAGAGAGTGGTCGACCTACTCCCTTAGGAGGTGGTTGTGGGGCCCACCTCCTTAAGAGGGACTCTCCACCTCTTTAGGAGGAGATTATGGACGTGGACTATAGATTTAATCTCAATCATTCATTTGGTTGCAACCAAAAAGACTAAATCTTCACCACTGATTTAAAGGAACCTCTTAACCTAACATATAAAAGAAGTTTCTTCTTCTTGTTTTGTTGCTTTTTGGCTTTCCCTTAGTATCAAGCTACCGGAAGGAAAATGAGAGGCTTAGGCTCAAGCTTGACATTTTTTGGTGTTCAAGTTTATTGTGAAGGCAAGATCAAGTGGAAGATCGAGATTGTAAGGAGTTTAGCATCACCCGGCCTAGTATTGGAATAAAAAACAGGGTTTGTGTGAGGATTTGGATATGATTTTGAATATTAATTGACGAGACGAGACCGCGAGGTCGTCGATTTCACACGGTCTCATGTCAAAAATTATTCCTAACTTACCAATTTGGGGAATTAAGAGTGAATTGAAGGGTATAATGGTAAATAAGGGTCGAATCCACAGGGAATTAAGGTATTTTCAAGAGATCTTTTGGAATTTGGTCAAATTGGACAATGAATTGAGGTGAGAAATTAGGGAAAATGGTAGATTTAGAAAGATAACTCAAAGATCTATCCGTGGAATAAAAAATCGCTCGATTTGGATTAGTAATCACGGAAAAATCAAAGATTGAAGTGGAGAGAAAATTTCGGACGTTAAAAATCGTGGTTTAAGCTAAAATTTGATGAAATTAAACTCTAAATCCTAATCTAAAAAGCAATTAAACATAAATGGCAGATTAGGAAGCAAAAACCTCTCCCACTAACCCCCGATTGCGATCAAATCGCGGTGATTAAACCTCTTAATCACGAAGAACACGAAGAACGCGATCGGTAGATTCAAACTGCAATTTCTCCATCAATTCTCCACCAAATCTTGATTTCAACCCCTCCGTGGATGCGGAAATGAAAGAGGAAGAGGATGGAATCAAGAGAAACGAGAGGAATGGTGTCTAGACAGCTCAATTTGATTGAAATCCAACTCGAATGCTTACAAATGTCGAAGAACAAGCCTTTTTATAGCAATTTTGGGCGTAACTGTCCGATCGTTTCGATCGACGGTTACGATGAAACGGTCCATCGTGGACCGTTTCAATTAAGTTGTGATCGTTGGATTGAAGATGGAGCGCCAGGATGATCCCATCAATAAGCGTTATAAAAACGCTCCAATTTAGCCCCTTGGATCGCGATCCGACGGTCCGGATGCTCTCACCACGGTTCGATCTGGACCGTTATAACGCCTGAGATTTGCGCACATGTTTGATCTTGATCCGGTGGTCCGTTGTCCATCCGATCGACGCGTGATATCGACGCGCGCTGTCGATCCGACGCCTCTCCGTCCGCCACGTCACATAAAATCTGAGCCGTTATAACTTGTTTAAAACGCACGTGGTCTTGATCTTAATCCGTGGACCACGCGTCCACTCGATCGGTGCGCTCCGATCGCGATCCGATGCCTCACAGCGCTCCACGTGTCCTGCGTTTAAAACACTGTGTGGGACTTTAGTCCCACACGGAAAAAATTAGTGGAATTCGTCGGGCTTATAACGCACGACGGATTAAAGGGTCGAATACCCTCCCGATATACGGGAGGCTGAATACCCATTTATATATATGTAATAAATAAAGTAAATAAAATATATGTGCCACGTAGGCGCTGCGCGGGCCCGCGTGGCTCTGCCACGTGGCCTTGCGTGCCACGTCGCACCCACGTGGGACCCGCGCGATTATTAGCCCCTTTTTACTCTTTTATTTATTTATTTTAATTGATTTCAATTGAAATTAAATCAGAAAAAAATCCAGAAAAAATCCCTAAAATTTGTAAAAATCATATCTTTCAAAAATACAACTCCAAATTAATCCAAATTTCTTTCATTTGATCTGAAATTTAATTATCTATCATTCTAAAAAGTCAAATTATTTAAATAACAAAAGATTTAATTCTTATTTCAAAAATACATTCATTTCTTTAAGATTTTAACTTTAGAAAATTAAATGAATGTTCATAAAAATGATTTCTCTCATTATTTAACTTTAAAAACCATTTATAATCTCAAGTAAAGATGGGTTATAAAATCTTTAATGCGTCATAATTAGCCCTAAATTAATGCATTTTGAGATTATAACATAAAATTGCATAGAATGATAGAAATGCACTCAAAATATGATAACATGCATATAAATGGAATGTTTTATGCCTTATTTTACATTAATAATCATGTTTTATCATGTTAAGATTGCATGTTATCATTAATCCCCTCCATAAATAGTGTAGACATTATTTTCTTTTTTCTATTTTTGATTTTTTTTCTCTTTTCTCCCGATTAAACCCTATTACCCGATTTCCTGATTACCCGATTTTTCTAATTTTTCACCATTCTTCTATCATATTACGTTCCATCATTCTAATATCTCCATTGCATCATTGCATTGCCAATATTTTTCTCATTGTTTTTCATAATATATATATATATATATTTCTAATTTCATTTACATCATATTCCACTTCTTAGTCCTTCCATATTTCTCTAAAAATTCTTTCTACTGTTGGTTTTCTCTATAATATTATCTCTACTCTCTTAAAACACTAATCTTATTACCTAGGCTCCTTGAGGATTCTACCCTTACTTTACCATTATACAAAGTGAGGAATGAGAAATATTGTTGCATGAAATTGATTTAAAAGAACAACTAAAAATACCCCCAAATCGAGTTCATCACTTACGAATCCCCATCCACAAGATCTCAATTACAAATGAAGTCAATAAGCCTTCTAAAATCTCGATCAAAATATAAAATGTAGGAGACTACATTGAATCATATATCTAAAACACTAAGCCACCAAGAACACATGATCCTTTCATCTAATATATAGTATAAAATGTACTTATACGGTTTCCTTGAGAGAGTTCTTGAAGCTATTTAAGTGTCTAGCTTCTAGCGGTATCCACCTTATCTCTAAATGGTTGGATCTCCTCTTTAAAGCTCTTTACAAAGATAGAAAGAGAAGAAAAGAAATAATTCTCACAAGGATTGCATGGGCACTTTGATTGTTCTCCCCTTATTTTTAGACATTGAGTATGTAGAAATTTCATAAAACCCTTATAATTATGTTTATATCCACTAACATTTGTAGACCTTATGTGTGTGACCTTCTAGGTCCATATATCTCACTAGTTAATAACTGTATAGTCCCAATAATATCTTATTAGTCAACCTTAACTAATTTTTCACATCAATATATAGATTAATTAATCAAGAATAAATTTCACCTGATTGACAAGTTGAGTTGCTAACATGTTGGCTTCCAAGCTACACCACATACTCTCAGAGATATGGAGTATATAATAACTCCCTTATATAACCTTTCCATTATTCGTTATCATGTATATACAATCCTTCATTCGCATAAAACTCATGAAGGACTTAGGGTATGGTCAATTGTCAAATCTTAATCAATCACTCAAGCTAGTATTGATATGAGGAGGAAAATCATAGAAAAACACTTCTCTGATATTTCCATTACCTTGGCTAATGATTTCATTGTGTCTCATTCCTCGAGTCAATATCCTCAAATATTAAAGACATGTGATCCTATCTTGACCACACAATCATCTTCAAGGACTTCATATCGTATCTAATATATGATGTTTTAAAGATCTTATGGCTAGGGATTTGTAAGTCATAATCAAAACATGGTCATCATCCACAAGATGTCTTGGGTGTCTCAAGTCAAAGGACCACATACACAACCGTTACATGAATCAATTTGATTGACAATTAGGTATAATACTATTTAAGGATTTATATGGATCAATTCAATAAACTATTTCTCTAAAGAGCACCTACTATCTATCTTTAGTGTCTCCACACTGATGGCTAAAGGATCAACCCTACTCATCATATGAGTCGGATCATATATTATTATTATTTTTGGATAATTTAATGTCCTTCTCAATTATCTCACAAATATGAATGTTTAAAACATATATTTATAGACTAGTGATCATTGTATTGATCACATGATAATTATTTTAGTCATTATATATGCTCATAAAATTTATTGCAAACATCACAAAAGACTGATAATGAATAAATATGATTTTCAATAAATATAAACAAGATACATGAGAATCGTGGTTGGCTTATAGGCCATATAATATTCATCAAAGTCCATTTTGAACTAAAGTCAATTATCATTATGCATCAACATCATAATTGTGCAACGATGCTAAAAATTCTTGACCTAAAGGCTTTGTCTATGGATCTGTAATATTGTCAATTGATGGAACTCTTTTCACCTCTACGCAAACGTAGGGAGAGCAAGGTTTGTTATGCTAATCATTCTACAATGGGTCAATCCGAATGTTCGTTAGCAATTAAGCAACTTGTACTCGAAACTTTAACTCAACGAGTTAGTGTACATATATATTTTTAGCTGTCTTTGGCTTCATGTCAAGATGTTGATGCTTTGAGCTAACCATGAGTTTAAAAAATTTACATTTAGGTTCAACTAAGCTTAAAACTTGGGCATGATATGTGCTCATTGATCTCCTTGTATATGATTGTTGCCTACACGGCTATAACTTTGAGCCAAGATTGAAGAATCAAATAATCTCTCGAACTATTTACCCTGGTAACGGTATGGATTTCTCCAAATGCTTAATCGTCGGTGATTACAAAATAATTTCTATTTTTGATTTTTTTTTCTCATAATTTACAATTATTATAAGAAGCGCTGATTCTTAGGTACAAAAATAATGAACCATCGCGTCAGAAAATAATTAAAAAAATGTTTTAGAAAGATGCCCGAAATTGTCTATCATGTCGTGTTAGATCTATCCTCTATGCCTATGCAAATAGCTTTTGACAGACGCGGTCTTACGCGGAGGACTGACGAGGAAGGGCGAAGCGCGCGAGAGCCATGTCGAGGAAACAGCGGATATGAAGATTTGCGACCCGGGAAATCGAAATCATGTCCTCCTCCTCTGTTATTTGCTCTCCGTCTCTTGGCTGATGCACCCCTGCTCCGGGCTCGTCCATTTTTGGGGCAACTCCTTCTCCTTCACCTTCATCGACGCCCCCGCACGATTTGGTGCCACCCCAAATCCTCAAATCATTTCATTTGCTCCGTTTAATCGTTCCTTATCTTGTTACACGCTCGTCCTCAGCCGTTCCCGTTGATGGGTCGGGGATCTGCGGAACGCTCGACGTGGCGGATCCTGCCGACGCTTGCTCTCTCCTTGGAAATACAACCTCTACGGAAAGACAGTCGGATCACGTGAGCATCTTGCTTATCGTCCGCGGCACGTGCAGCTTCGAGAAGAAAGTGAGGAACGCCCAGAACGCCGGTTACAAGGCCTCCATCGTTTATGATGACCGAGGGAAGAGCAACTTGATTTCCAGCTGAGTATCCCCCAAATTTTCGACCATTCTCCATTTTGGGCGACTATAATTTTTGAAACAATCTGCAGTGGTGGGAAATCCGGAGGGGATATCGACGCACGCAGTTTTTGTCTCGAGAATGGCGGGCGAGATGTTAAAAACTCTGGCCCACACTCAAGGCGGTCAATGCTGTATAAGCCCGTTGACCGAGGAAGCCGCCAGCACGGTCTTGGTCATCTCCTTTGTGTCCCTCATCGTCATCGTTTCTGTGGTGGCGACCTTCATATTTGCCCGGAACTGTCGCCCTCGTAACCCGCCACGGACCCCTTCTCCGAGGATCAGTTCCCGGGAGCTTGAAGCTCTTCCCTGTTTCACCTTCAAGAGTGTTTTCTCAAACAAGCTCATGTCCGAGACTTGCGCAATTTGCCTCGAGGATTACAGAGAGGGGGAGACTCTGAGAGTTCTTCCTTGCCTTCATGGTGGGTCTTCTTATTAGTCAACGCTCATATCAGGTTTATGTTGGTTTAATTTTTTGAACTGTTTTTGGTGGGTTGCAGAATTCCATTCGGTGTGCGTTGACTCTTGGTTGTTGAAATGGGGAACATGCTGCCCGGTCTGTAAGCATGAAATGACTACGGAGGATCTTAGTGTTTGACCTTCGCTGGCGTTGTTCGCTCGTGTATATTGTGTAATGTTTCATTTTTGGCGCGTGTTTAGGCTTTGATTAAGTTCATGGAATTTCCGTCGATGTATAATTCTCCCGTAAAAAATGGAGAACTAGATCTTGACTTCTCTCTCTTTTGAGCGTTCCCCCAATTGGTTCTTGCCCTCGGACAATCCATGATTAATTACGGGTGTTAGCCTTTTCCATAGAGAGAAAGAGCGAGAGAAAGAGTGGGATCTACGAGAGATTTTGATAAATTCTACGCACAGAGATTGGGATTGAGTTAGACAGAGAATTAGATGTAAACGAGAGATTTTGATAAATTGGGGGAGAGAGAGGGAGAGACTGAATAGACAGAGAGATAGATTGAGATGGGCATAATTGTTGGCATCACACTCGCATGGTGACTCATCTTTTCTCTCTAGTCTTGGCAAATGTTGCACAAATTGGTATAACTGATGAATAAAATGGAGCATTGATAAAGTGCATTCAGTCACAATTTCCTTCAATGAGAGCGATTGTTTGTGGGGATTCAAGATGAAAATTCGGTGGTGGTCTTGGAGATGGTGTCTTCTCAAGGTAAGCATTGCTGCTCTAAATAGTGAGTTTAGAGCCATCATCATTATTGGGTTTTTCTGCTAGGTTTTCTACACTCACCCAATCACAACCTTGCTAGAGGTGCAACCAGGCAGCTTATATGCAAGGGCCGTTGCCCTTTTAAGGTAACAGGATGCCAGCCAGACTATATGCAATTTCTTTTTTTTCTTTTTTGAAATGGAGTATTTCAATCCATTAATTAAATCTCAAGATTTTTTTGGGCAGTTTAGTGGAGGGAAGTTACCCTACTCTAGTTACCCTGCCTAGGGGAAGTAGAGTAGATGAGATTTGCGTTTATTGAAAGTTCATGATGCATTTGGAATAGAAGATGCTTCATTCGCTAAGCAACATCATTGTACTTGAAGTATGGGGTGGTGCTGGTATTACTATCTCGGTCCAGTACGATGGAAACCATTCCAAGGTTTTGTGCCTCCAAAGACCAAATCATCGTATGTCGTCATAACCTCTAATGCATTGTTAGTTTTAACATTATATAATTAGGAGAAAGCAAAGGAATTTGGCTTGTTTGGTTGTGTAATATACCCTCCTCGTCTCTTTGGGCTAAGGTTTCCCCTAGATGCTCCATCCACGTTGAGCTTCTAAATCTTGAATCAGGCATACTGTGGCACTATAGGTTCCCAACCCCTAGTGCCAAAGCGGCTACTCTTGTGCCATTTCCCATCCTCAGTTCAACCTCGTCCTTTCTCAACTTTTGCTTACTTGTTAGCCTCTGCGAATCATTGCATATGTGAGAAGTACATCTAATATTTAATATCCCAAGATGTAGAATCTCTATAAGACAAATATCTATCATATAGATACCTGGAGCATCACCATGCTTCCACTGAGTTTTCTTGTTGAGATAATTTTTATGGTTCCTCTTCCAATGTCCTTTTGCGTCACAATGTAATCACGTTATTTTGTCATCACCCTCCTTCCTTGTTGAAGTTTGCTTTCACATGCTTCTTCCCTTTGCCCCTTTTGGAGGGAGATGTTGGATTTCTCTTCTTTTTGGTCCCACCAACAAAGAGGACATGGGGCTTTTCCTTTTAAAGGTTCCCCTCGGCATTAGTAAGCATGTTCAGTAACTCCAAGAGAGAGGCCTAAATCTTGTTCATGTAAAAGTTAATAATGAACAGAGAAAAGAAATCCGGAAGGGACTAGAGAATAAGGTTTGTGCTCATCTCAACATGAAGTTTAACTCCAAGCACCGCCAACCTCTAGATCCACTCTATCATATTTAGTACATGTGCTTGTATCGAAGATAAGTCGACCATTCGAGCCCTTGAATAGAGTCTTTGATAGCTTATATCTCTGAGTTCTACTCTACTCAGCAAACAATTCCATCAAATGGAGCAATATGGCTCTTGGTTCCATGTCTTCTAACAAGAAGATTTCGTGCGGTCATTGAATAAACACAAACTTGTGTCAAAACAAGTTCCAAACTCATCAATTTAAAGTTATAATCACAAGTTGAAGAGTATAATATCGAATAAGGGTCGAATCAACGAAGAAATAAGGGAAATTTTGAGATGTCTTTGAAATTAGATCAAATCGGAATATGAATTGAGGTGAGAAATTAGATATTTTAGTAGATTTAGAAAGAGAACTCCAAGACAAATCCATGGAATAATTTTTTTAAATTTTTATCAAGATTCGTGGAGAAATCAAAGAGCAAAAACTAGGTTAAAAATCAATTGCAGGGAGAGAGGAAAACCGAAATTAAATATAAAATTAATCTAATATATGATTTAAAAATTAAAAATCTAATGCTACAAGAAGAAAAATTAAGAGGAAAACACGCAATCTAACCCAAAATCATGCTCAAAATCATCCAATTAATCGCTAGATTCAAGGCTTTTTATGCCGCAATTTTTGAAAAAGTTCGGCATTCAAGAGGTGATTTTTTTCAGATTCTCTCCACTAAAATTTGATTTCAAATGCTCTCTGGGCATGTAAATGAGTCTAGAAGAGGAAGAAATCAAGAGATTCAAGGACTAAGTTGTCTAAATAGTTTGATTGTCTCGAAACATTCAAGAATCAGTTTTTTCGTTGAAGAACATGTCAATTTATAGATGAATTTGGGCACGAGAGTTGCATACGTCTGACGAAGATAATCCACAAGGTCGTTGAATACAAACTAACTCATGTCAAAAATAATTCTAAACTCACAAATGTAAGAAATAATCACGAATTAAGGAGTATATTGGTGAATAAGGGTGAATCCACGGATAAATTAAGGTATTTTCGAGGAACTCTTTGAAATTCAATCAAATCAAACAATGAATTGAGGTAAGAAATTAGATATTTTAATAGATTGGGAAAGAGAACTCAAAGACGAATCCATAGAGTAAAAGATTATTCGATTTGGATCAAGATTTTTGGAGAAAATCAAATAGAAAATCAATCGCGAAGAGAGGGAAATCCAAAATAAATAAAAATCAACCTAATCTACGATTCTAAATAACAATCTAATTATACAAGATGAAATATTAGGAGGAAAACATATAATCTAACTCAACATAGCGCTTGAAATGATCCAATTGATTTCCGGATCAAAGGCTTTTTCATTCCGCGATTTTAAAGACAATCGTCGGCATTCAAGAGGCAAAATTTTCCTTATTCTTTTGACGAAATCTCACTTTCAAACACTCCTTGGATGCGGAAATGAGTGTTATGGAGTCTATGAAGTTAGTAATTAGAAATATGCATGGACCTAGAGGGTTACCCATATAAGGTTGATGGATGTTGGTTAATATAGACATAATTCTGAGGACTTTTATGAAAGTTTATTATCAAGTAAAGAAAGATAACACCTAAGGGTGCTGATGCGAGCCTTATTGAAAACTCTCTCCTTTCTTCTCTTTCTCTCTTCACAAAGAGTTTGCATAGGAGATCCAACCATCAAGAGATCTTATGGATGCCACAAGATGCTGAAGACTTGAACACCTTTGAGGAACTCCTTTAGTGTTTTGAATCCTTGATTCCAAAACCTTTTGTTGCTCTCGAGTATGATTGGACATCTTTCGATACACACAATGCCATATATGTGATGCACCGTCATCACCTATGTCGGCATTCAAGTTTTTGATCTACTTGAGGGGTGTTAATAAATAAACAACTAGTAATAAAAATAATGAAAAGTTATCTTATACACATCCTAACATGTCATCTCTTGGGACCATCATGGTGTGCCTTGAGAGGATTGTCTTCTTTTGACCTCATTGCAAAGAAAACTCCATTACAAAGGGAGCCTTTTAACCATTTAATAATAATTTAAAAAATCCAGTGATTTCATGAGAGAGTCAATTTGTTGATCAAAAGTCAACTAATTAATTAGAATTTAAGACCTTCCACCAATATTCACCATTTTCATTGAAAAGTGAATTGGTTGGGAAAAATTCAACTAGTTCATTAGAAATTTACTCCTTTAATTATCAACTAATCACTTAAAAAATCAATAATTCATCAAAGAGTAGATTTATTAACCAAAATTCATTTATTTCATTTGAAAGTAAGGCCTTTTACCAAAATTTCACCATTTCATTTAAAAGTGAATTTGGTTCCCAAAGTCTTATTATTTCAAAAATTAGACTTTGACAACATTTATTCACTTTAAAATGAAACCATTTGATCAAAGAGTCAACTTGTTGAACAAAATCAAATAATTTAAAAACATTTATCTCACCAAAAATTTACAATTTCATTAGAAAGTCAATTTTCTGGACAAAAATTAACTAGTTTATTAGAAAGTCAATCCATTAAACATCAAATAGTGACTTCAAAATAAAATCATATTACTAGAATGTCATTGATGCAAATTTAGAAAATTAAATTTGTGATCTATTGACACAAATTTAAATAATAGGGCTTAATATTTTTAAAGTCATAATTTCTCTAAGCTTGAATTAATTTTTTCTTATTTTTTTCAAAAAAATTTTAGATATTTTTTACGGCCTATATATGATTTTTCAAATGGTCCTATGTGCGTCAAGTTGTGGCATGCGAACAAGGTAGAATCACCATCCCAGACCACATTGTTGGCCACCATGAACAAATTCATCACCTATGTGACACTTCATAAAAGTCATATCTATAAGATGTAAATCTAATGTTGATTTTGGTATATAACTCAGGTGGCACTCTATGCAATGTTTTTATGGGGTGATTGAATGTGAGTATTGGATCATCACTATTTCCTAGAGATGTATGTGGTCGACTATGACTTTGCAATTCAATATTCTGAAGACTGATCTACCAAAAAGCAAGGAGATTATGGCATCATAGTGTGGATATGTAACGTATTTTAAGGATAGTTAGTGGATATTTCCTCAAGTATTTAGAGAGGTCCGCATGCTATAAACTCTACACACACCATAAAAATTTTTGAGACAGATAAAGTTATCATCTTTCAAGATAGTGGTGCAAGTGGGGTTGTCCTTAGGGATCTCATTCTTGAAGAGTCGGATGAGGATATAATTGGTTCTTATTCAAGTCTTGAAGAATGAAATCTCGTCTCAACAAATGATCACTTTCCATTGGTCACCCAATCAAGGGTTAAATTAAGGGACAAGCACACTTACTCATGAATTACCACTTGGACAACAATTTCATGAACCTATGATTGATCCACCTATACATATTCATCGTAAGAGAAGCTTAGGTATGATTTATCTCAAAGGTCTTACTTATGATACATATCAAGAAGACTTTTGATGGAAAATTGCTCTCTAGGAAAGTCCCTGTACTTAAGGGTGATAACCCAAGGGAACAAGGACCCAAAGTCACATGAAGACATACTTTAAATAGAAGATAAAACATATGATGTATTAGTTGGTTCTCTCAATTATGCTCAATTAATGTACTAGACCGGATTTGAATTTCTATCGCAATATCACTCAGAAGATATCAAAGTGGCAAAGCAAGTTCTATGGTAGCTAAAAAGGGGCAAGGGACTTGATGCTTGTATATGCCATTAGAGACCATTGACTCAAAATTTGTTGGATGTGTGGCTACTGGAAGATCTACTTTTGGTTACATGTTCATGTTAGCAACAAGATCCGTGTCATGTCCAACACGAAGAAGAAGATAATAGTTGCATTTACTATGGAAGGTGAGTATGTAGCATGTGATTAAGCATCTTCTCAAGCCATATGGATAGGGAACATCATTGAAGACATGAGAGTCACATACTCTATATGAAGTTCCATATGGATATTTTACGATAACAAAGTTCTTGTCAAGTTCTCCAATAATGACAAGAACTTGAGTACATGTAAGCTCATAGTTAAAATTTTTGATTGTGAAGGAGATGCATTGGTGACCATGGAACATATTGAAATTGACAAAGACAAGGAATGGTTCTAGTTCAATATTTTGAAGCTATGCTTCAAGGAGATTATTACCAATGAAATTATTTGGTATCACTCATTGTATGCTCTCTATTTCTAGTTCTTTAATGAAATGATCAAGTGAATAATTTTTTTTCAATGAAATGAAGAATTTATTCGTAGAGATTTAATTCATCATTTAAAGCTTTGTTTATAATATCAATCATGTATTTCCTAAGGAACATGCATGGTCAGAATCTATACACACCGAGATTCCTGAGAGATGTTGTTATTGGTGAAGATGCACTTCATATTGTTGCGTGCAGAGCGAAAGATATCTTACGTCGGAGATGACGTCAGCCTCCCTATCCATCGACCGTAACGGCAGCAGTGACGCCTGTTCGAGGCTAACTACCACGTCACGAATGACGTGTCATCGCTAACGCGCTCCCCATATAAAAACTAGGGATCGCCTGTAAACTATCAAACGGTAGCGATCGAAAGGTAATATAGTCTCGGCAAAAGAGTAATAATGGAAAGCGCCCCAAAATCGAGGTATCCGTCTTCTCCGTCTCTTCACTGGTACGTCCTACACTTATTCCACTCTGATCTGGTGTCATGATCCTTCACAGTTCCGCGGTCAGTACCGTCGACGTGAGCGCGGCCCGGGATCTCATGAATTCCGGCCACAGCTATCTCGACGTCAGGTTAGTTCTTCACTTCTTCCTTGTCATCTCCCGATATGCTCATCAGCGAATTTCCCGAGTTAATTTTCTGCCGCAGAACGGAGGAAGAGTTCAACAATGGTCATCCGGAAGGCGCTGTAAATGTCCCCTACATTTTCTTTACCCCCGAAGGTGACTCATTTGGCCATCTTTAATATAATGAATTATTTCGGCGGCGTTCTTGATTTAGCAAATTATTAGGGAAGAGGAAGAACGCGGAGTTCATGGAGAAGGTTGCGGAGGTCTTCGGCAAGGACGACTCGATCGTCGTGGTGAGTTTAGTTGCGGGGGGGCCCTGATCTCTGTTTCTCTAATCCTGATTGAAATGCCTTGGTATTTAGGGGTGCGCAGCCGGCGCTCGCTCTGTCATGGCTGCCGGGGATCTTTTCGCGACCGTGAGTTAATCGTCTCGTTAAACTATTTGTTCGTTAGGTCTCCGGAGAGGGTTAAAAAATTAACATAAATATTTGTAAAGGACAGGTAATGCCGAAAAGAAAATATACAAAAATTAAAACCGAAAGAAAATTTTAGAAGAACGAAATCTGGTTTACTGTTTGACATGAAAAGCTGTTCGTGTGCCGCAGGGCTACAAGAACGTGAAGAACGTTGAAGGAGGTTTCGCCGCGTGGTCAGAAAAGGGCTTCCCCGTGATGAAGCCCATGTCTGGACTCTAGATACTCTTTTCTGAGTATTAATTTTAATAAGAATCGTAATCACTTTTTAATATTTCATCGCGTTCGGTTGAAATGGAGTTTCGATAATGAGATTAAGAGAGAGAGAGAGAAAGAGAGCGCTTTATTGGCCCATACTGGACCACGTTGATTGAACTTCACACGAGTTTGGAAAGATCTGGGGGCAAAAGGCTTCGAGTTCTGTCTTTCGTTCGCCGGTTATCTTTCTTGCGGAACGTCGAAATCGGGATCGTGATATCATTGGAACGCAAGATTCCACTCCCTACGCTTCGACGGTCTCTGATCTTCCAGAGCCTACCCTTTTGCCGTTAGTTATGCAGCATATCGAAGGGAAGATTATTTTGAAGTAATGCAATCACAAATGACCGCGGGAACACTTTTTTGTCTGTTGGTTCTGCTCTTCTGCACTAGTCGGGGGAATATCGACGGCAAACGATCTCGTCGGCGGGAAGTTGACCGGGATCATTATACCGGGTTTCGCTTCGACTCAGCTGCGAGCTTGGTCTGTTCTCGACTGTCCGTACTCTCCGCTAGACTTCAATCCTCTCGATCTTGTCTGGCTGGATACTACTAAGGTTTAACGTCTCTCTCTTCTGTTTCCCTAAAATAAACTCAGCAGTTGCTCTGTTCTTCAAAAAGACATTGATGCCGTAAAAATTGATACGGTAAACTGCATTTATCTTTTTCCCGGGTTATTTTATATTACAGAAAACTTAAACGGTTAATAGAATTCAATTATTCCGAACCAATATGCTACTAAATAATGCGAGTCAATTTGGCGTTTCTGAAAAAATGAAATTGCATAGAAGTAAGATTTGGTTGAATAATCCGTCTCTCTTTGGCTTTTTGCAGCTTCTTTCCGCGATGAACTGTTGGCTCAAGTGTATGATTCTGGACCCTTACAATCAAACAGATCATCCAGAATGCAGATCGCGCCCTGATGTTGGGCTTTCTGCTATAACAGAGCTAGACCCAGGGTACATAACAGGTAGTTTGTAGTTCATTCCGTTCAAGCTTGTTGAGCGTCGATAATTTTTCTTCTGTATGGCTGATTTTATGCATATGAGAGAGCGCATGCAGTCTTTGAATTCTTCAAAATCTTTTATCCTTTATAACGAATGTGATCATTCGGCATTCATCCTTTTACTTTTTTTTTTTCGTTTGTTTCTCCTGAATGAAAGAAAATGTCCTGGGATCCCTAGATGACATCTATTAGATAAATCAATCTGCGGTATGCCACGTGGAGTAATTTGAAACCTAATTATTTAAAGTTTTTCTGATTTCAGGTCCGCTTTCATCTGTCTGGAAAGAATGGGTTAAATGGTGCATTGAATTTGGCATCGAGGCAAATGCCATTATTGCTGTCCCATATGACTGGAGGTTGTCTGCATCTATGCTTGAAGACAGGGATCTATACTTTCACAAGCTTAAGTACGCTTTCAGCTTTGATCTATCAATTTCATCTGAACTTCTGTTGTACTTTTCCTTTCTGCCATGAAAATAGTAAATCTTTTTAGCCAACATACTGTTTGCAGCTTCTAATGCTGATGGAACTGCTCCTTTTTTGTAATTTTTCCTCTCCAGATTGAATATGATAACTTAAATGGATGTGGCTTCTAATGATCTAATAATATTCATTTGCTTCTGTGATACTAGTGCAGGTTGACATTTGAAACAATTCTCAAGCTTCGGGGAGGCCCTTCATTGGTCTTCGCACACTCCATGGGAAATAATGTCTTTCGATACTTCTTGGAGTGGTTGAAGTTGGAGATCGCCCCAAAGCATTACATCCAGTGGCTTGATGATCATATTCATGCCTATTTTGCCGTTGGTATGACTTATTTGCATTTCTGTCTTCTTTCTTATTTGTCCTTTTTATGAATTTTTATAGTCATCTGATTACTTATGACTGAAAACTCAGGGGCACCACTTCTTGGTGCCGTTGAATCGGTTAAAGCAACCCTTTCAGGAGTCACATTTGGTCTTCCAATTTCAGAGGTCTCTCTCCCCCAATTTTCGATCATCCTTTCTTTTTGATTTAGTACAGTGGTTTTTTTCTCTCCATTTTTTAGCTTATAATGTCCCATATTTTCCATTGTCCTATATGCAGTAAACTTATATGAAGGCACCAAAGAAAATGGTAATTATAAATTAAACTTGTGAAGAACCCTAGAGTTAAGCGTGCTTAGGCGGTGCTGGGATGGGTTACCTCCTAGGAAGAGGGGCATTGGGCTTAAGAAAGATTCTGGAGCTAATCATGCTCAAGCTTAGGTATGTCAGGGATAGGTGACTCCCTCGGAAGAGGGATGCTGGAGTGAGAAGAATTTCAGGTTTAAGGGAGCTTAGGCTTGGGCAGTCTAGGGATAGGCGACCACTTGGGTGGGAAGAAGTGGGTACTTGTACTTTTTGATCATCGATTTTGGGTGATCTTCCATTATAACTTTGTGTAACTAGATAAAAATAGGCACCGGGATGAAGAAAAACTTCAAAGTTAAGCATGCTCAGGCATGGGTAGTGCTTGTATGAGTCATCTCCAAGGAAGAGGGAGCCCCAAAGTGGAGGATTCTGGAATTGAACATAATCAGGCTTGGGTAGGGCATGAATGGGTGACTTCTTGGCGAGAGGGATGCTAGGGTGAGAAGAACTCCAGGGATGATTGACCCCTTGGCTGGGAAGAAGAGGGTGCTTATAGTGGCTGATCACTGCTCTCAGGTGATCTTCCTTCAATATTAAAAAAATAGTAGGGGTTAGCTTGCATAGGTTCTGTATATTGTCAATTCTCATCTGTTCTATTTTTGCTTTGTAAGGCTCACTAAATGTCACAGGGGATCACTTCTTGAATGCTCTAAGTTGATGATAGGTTGACACGGGGAAGAAACAAGAATTGACTTCTCATTCCTCTAGATAACTCTATTTGAACAGAAGTTGGCACAAAGAGGGAGAGGGAGAGTCGGAAAGTTAGAGGAAAGACTATTGATCTTAATTTTGCACTCAAAAGCCTTAAGTTTTATATAAAGCCCATATAGGGGAAGAATTGTAAATAACTAGAAAGAAAGACAGATAAATATGTGATAAATAAGAATGCTCCCTCTCTAGCTGGTGAATGGATGTCATCCATGCCTAAGTTGCCACAAACATCACAAAAGCATATTGATGGTTGGCCTGTCATGCTTAATTGGATCATGGGCTATGCTAATGGTTGATTCATTGTCGCAAAATAGTTGCACTGGATGAACGCATGGAAAACAAATTTCAGTCAGCAGCTGCTTGATCCTGATAGCCTCACACAGACTTTGTGCCAAAGCACAGAATTCAGCCTCGACACTTGATCATGCAACCATTGGCTTTGTTTGGTTTTCCAGGTAATTGGATTGCCCTTGAGGAAGGTGCACTAACCAATGATGGAATAGCAATCAACTTGGGAGCCAAAATAATCTGCATCCCTATAGATGTATGAATGGCGTTGAGGATTCTGCCAGAATAGAATCTCGTGACCCCAGTGTGCCTTTTAGGTAATGAAGTACACAAGTCATTGCTTCTAGGTGAGATACTTTAGGAGCATGCATGAATTGATTCAGCACATTGATCACATAAACCATGCCTATTCAAGTATGAGTGAGATAGATGAGTTTGCCAACCAACTTCTAATAGGACCCTTGATTGATGGGTTCCTCATCTGTAGCTGCCACTAGACGATGATTAGATTCAATATTGGTATCTAGTGGTTGTAAAGTTGCCTTTCTAAGGTTCTGAAGAAGGTTCAAAATATATTTACTTTGGCAGATAAAGGTATCTTTGAAATTATAAACCACTTCAAGCCCTATGAAATACATCAATAAGCCAAAATAGCTGATCCCATATGCCAATGACAAGTGGTTAGTTAGGGTGATGATGATATCATATACATAGGCCAAAAGAAGGGTGACTCCCCTGGATGATGAATGACAATAGAAATACAGTATGATTGCCATAATGCTATCGATAACCAAAGAATTCCATTGAGATAGTGAAGTGACCAAACCAAGATGGAATGAGGCAATTGTTTGTGACAACCAAACTAGGACTACTCTTGCTTGAGTACACTTAACTCTAGACTTCGTATTCACCCAGTACTACATCAAGTTAATTGAAGTGCTCATGCATTTATCAATCAAGATTTGAGTACTTTCATTAAATTTCCTAATGAAGGATCCTATTAGTGTCTAAACATTTTGATGAAGGAAAGGTATCTTGCAATTAAGCAGTTATGTCTCTATGAAGAGGAAGAGAGAAGAAGATTTGGAAAATACTTTAGTAATATTTGGATATATAAAAACCTTTTTTATCAGGGAAATGATAGAAGGTGAAGAAGTTCATAAATGTGGGGAGATGAGAAGATGAAGGATAAAGAGATTCTTTCAATTTTGTCACCCCAGAGAGAAACGAAAATATTATCCATGTGGTACTAATGTCAAGAAAACACCAAGACTTCTAAGGAAGTCACTCATTCTAGTATTGCTCTTGCCTAAGCAAGTTTATCTTTGGAGCTCTAATAGGGTCCACTATATTAAGCCCTTAAATGAGCTTTATCTAACACTCCTAAAGTTGAAGTATATAGATCAAATATGCCAAGCTTGGATCCACACACCAATGAGGTTCTTTGGTGAAGATGTCAGGCAGCTGGTTTGATGATGACATATGTGGTGTCAAAACAACTCCAGTCAATATCTTGTTATGGATAAAGTGATAGTCAATCTTAATCTGCTTAGTTCTTTGATAAAAGGCAAGTTTTTTATAATTAAATATAGTCGCTAGGTTGTCATGGCGCATAGACATAGGGATTGGAGTTGTGATTCCCAAGTCTTGTTGAAAAGCTTGTAGCCGTACCATCCCATGAGTAGCAGCAGCTATAGCTCGATACATAGCTTTTGCACTAAAACAAGAGATAACCTTTTGTTTTTGGAACCACCAGGGCAACATGTTACCTCAAACATAAGTGTAATCCTTGGTATGTCGATCTCGAGTCTCTTTTGCCTCCAATATATCCAACATCAGGACGGGGCTCAGTATGAAGGTGATCATGGTGCTGATCAATAAGCCTTTTACTGGGGGCATGCTTGATGTACGTGAGAACCAGTAATGTACCCTCTCAGTGTACTCTGCGAGGTTCTTGCATGAACTAACTAAGAACATGGACGTTGTAAGTAATATCAGGGTAAGTGATGGTTAGGTGGATCAACTTCCCTAATAATGACGATAATTGGCATCTGCCATCATGGGTGAGGTTGTGTCCCAAAACTTGAGTTTTGCCTTTAAGGGTGATATAATTAGTTTACACTGAAGTAACCTTGTCTCTTGGAGAATATCTATACTTCTTTTGAGATAGTACTTATGTACCAAAGTGGTAAGCAAGCATAATCCTCAAGAAATTTCACGATATTGTATGTCGTACATTTTAAAGTGCATTTAAATATAGCCTTTGGTTGCAGAGATATTGGCCTTACTGCTTCCATTCAGTAGAATGTCATCCACATTTATTTTAAGTACCATGAGCCTCATAAATGTGGTCTTATGGATTATTATCATACTAGTCTTGCAAGGGGTGAAGCAATTAGACAAAAAGATCTTTAAACTTAACAAATCAAGCACAAGAACTTTGCTTTAGTCCATAGTATGATGGAGCAGACAAACCTAGGAAGTTTCCCCGTAAGCATCATACCCTAGAGGTTACTTCATAAAGACTTGGATTTCTTGGCACTTGAGAAGACCATTGACTGATAGAGAGATCAATAAAAAATGACAGCCAAAGATCAAAGCACTAGAGCAGAAACATGTAGACATCTAGAGAGTAAATATCATAAGCTTGAGTGTATCCTTTGGCCACTAATCGAGTTGTGTGACAAGCCTTAGTTCTGTTGAAAAGATATTTTAGGATAAAAGCCTACTTATGGATCACAATGTTGGCATCAGTAGAGCGTGGTAATAAGTCTCATGCACTACGATACAGCAAGATGAGATACTCTAGATCCATAGTCACTTTCCACCTAGGTAACTAAAGAGCTTTATATTGGGTAGTGACTCATAGGATGCAGCAAGAGCAAATATGTGGTAGGTATAAGAAAGATAGTCATGAGTTACAATGTGGGTTATGAGATGTTGGGTACAAGTATGGGTACCTTTCTAGAAGGCAATGGGAAGGTGAACGATATTAGGAGGTGGATCTCTGGGTATAGTAGTGGTAGTTGATATATAATGTAGTTCGGCATTAGACAAGAGGTGGCTAATAGAGCCGGGAGCATGCGTGATGGAGAATCAAGATTAATATCTAGGGCATTGATGGAGTTAGACAATCTTTTGGAGATGATGAAACAAGGGGGCATATCAGAAGTTGCAAGGATTGTAGAGATCCTTCAAGAAGACAACAAAGATAAAGGAGTAGAAGGAAATGCTCAGAGCATAGTTGATGGAGAGATGTAGATGTTCGGAGCATAGTTGATGGAGAAAAGTAGGGGATGCCCTCATGGAAGGTGACATCATTGTATGTAACACAACATTATGTATTTGGGAACTAGACATGATATCCTTTTTGTGTGCGCAAATAGTTAATGAATACTCCTTTTAATGCATAAAGAACAAGTTCAGATAAGCAAGGGCGCATGATCTTGCATAAAGACAGTGTACCCTAATACATGAGGTGATAAGGTAAAGAAAGAAGTAATTTGGAAAAAAAAGTAAGAAGGATGGTACCATCCAAAGGAAAGGATGGAAGGCGTCTATGACGATATATAGCTGTCGTGAAAAATGTAGGACCACAGATAGAGGAGAACGTGCATCTCATAAAGATATGGGTGAGTGATTTCAAGTATAATGCAGTATTTCTTTTCATAATACCATTTTGAGGAGAAGTGGAAGAGCAAATGATTCGGTGGATAATTTAGTGTTCAACACAAAAATGAATGAAAGACAATTTGAGCATATTCCAGGGTCTTGTCAGTCCAAATTATTTTGGTAGTGATAAGATGTTGGGCGATGATTTCTTTTTTAAACTAATGGACATTGTAGAGAACTTTCTAGTGGTCTTTGGTGAGATATAGAAAGTTAACTTGAGTATAATCATCTTCAAATACCATGTAATAGAAATTCTCAAAGGGGATGGAATACTAGAAGGACACTAAACATTGCAATGAATGAGATCGAATGTGTAGGCTGATAAAATGGAATTGCAAGAAAGATAAGTAAAATAATAGTGCTTATCCAATTGGCACAACACGCACATAAACTCAGATAAAGATACCCATAAGACAAAATTTGAAGTTTGAAAAAATAAGGATGGGCAAGTTCCTAAGGAAGAGGTGTTTGACGTAAGCTCATAGATCTCACGATCGTTCTCATATCCCTAAAGTCAATCCTCTGACTAGTGCAAAAGCCTTGGAAGACATAATGAAAATGATAGAAAATATAGTTAACGATATGAGTAATGGTGCTAATGGAGAGAAGCTTAGTAGGAAAGCGAAGAATATATAAAATATCGTGTCGAGTGAGGGAGGGAGTGAGTTTGGTCGATCAACACCATTTAACAGAGCATAAACAACCACTGAAAATAGAGATAAGAGAGTAGGTAGCGTTAGGTTTAATCTCAATTAAGTGGGTATAATATGTATTATTGGGTATCAACTATTATTTAATCCCATTTATTGATTCAATTATGTTAAAGAAGGGGATTAAGACATTTAATTATTTGTGTAGAGGTTATTTATGGTAGAGGCAATAAAATCATTCATTAGTCAATGATGGGCTGACTAATTAATGACTTAGAGGCTTAAGCTCTCCTCTTCCCTTTGAAATAGGAGGCTATAGTCCACTTGAGTAACCCATGTTCATAACCCATGGGCATTTTTCATGACCAGCTTAACAGAAAGAGTGTCATATGAGGTCAAGTGAAGAGTTAGCCTAGGAGATGGCCGTATGGAGTGGAGTTGGCAGAGGAGACAACCAAGGATGGCAACAAAGGGGACAATTTCATGTAGTGAAGTCAACCAAGGGGATGAACGGCGTTGGTTGCCAAGAAGAGGACATCAATGATAAGGAGCTGGCCAAGTGGACAACCAGACAAGGAGACAGCAGCCCAAGTAGACATCGAAGAAGTGACTGTATCTGACAAAGTTGATGTAAACGCATTTAATGGCTATGTATATCTGCGGCATGCGGGTGTGCTTAAATATGGTCGCTCCTGTGTTCAAGTACTCCAATATTTGGGTGCTCAGAGATATGGCCATTGAGGAGAGTTGGTTGAGGTGACAATTGTGACTGGGCTCATCAAGAGTTCTCCTCATCTTATTGGCGTCAATGTTGATGGAGGTTGCACATGCAAGGGAAACAAAGGATACTGGAGGCGATGTGTCTAAGGAGACAGCTGACATCAAAACTGCTAAGAGGAAGTCAGAGTTCTCCCTTCTCTTGAAGGTAATCTTGATGGAGATTATGCATGTTGATGAGACAATAACACTTGGAGGATGGCTGGGTGCAAACTGGAGGTGGTGGCTACTTGTTGAAGACTTTCATGATTCACTGGGAATGGAAATGACAGCCGTGGATGATGGTGGCAGCTCAAATGATGGAGGTTCACCAAAGATGATGGTGGCTCGCCAGAGGAGGTGACCAGAGACTAATGGTTCCCAGTAAGGTGACCAGGCTGGAGTTAACTAAGGTGAAGATGGACGACATCGAAGAGACAGCACTGGAAAGACAACAGAGGGGAGGTGGCACTGGGGGGATGATACCACCAAGATGGCAGCCAAAAGGTGACACTGTGAGTGGTTGCAGGGCAGTCCCTGCTGTCCTTGCAGGAGTTAAAGGATGGTGGAAGAATGTGACATATATACATACATACAGAGAGAGATAGATAGAAGAGAGGAGGGGGGGGGAAAGAGAAGAGAGAGAGAGAGAAAGAGAGAGAGAGAGAGAGAGAGAGAGAGAGAGAGAGAGAGAGAGAGATGGACATTGGCTTGAGGAAGGGATAGAAACCAGAGTAGGAGAAAAGGGCTTGGGTTAGGGCAGAGACAAGAATGTAAGATGAAATCAGGGCAGGCCAGAGTGAGAACCGACCCAACTGAGAGGGCCCCCCCTCCTCTTTTATACTCCTTATCTAGTGGGCCAATGGCAACCCAACCTTCTGGACCAGCGGGCAGGTAACTCTTAGTCTGTTAATTGTGATAAGTGTTTTTTTATTCTGCGACAGTTCCTACTGAAAAATAGGAATCAATGCTTGAAATTGACTAGCATATTTTTGTGAAATCTATATCTTCCAGGGAACTGCCAGGCTGATGTACAACTCATTTGGATCATCTCTATGGCTGTTCCCATTCTCCAAGTACTGCAGAGCCGATAATTCATATTGGAAGCATTTTTTTGATGGAAAGGATGACTATCATGACAAGAAATACTGTGAGAGAAAAGAGTTGCAGTCTAATTACTCAGGCTGGCCTGTAGATATCATAAACATTGAAGTTCCTCTCGGTGCTGAAGCCTTTCCTTCCATCACAGTAGCCCAAAAGGTTGCTTCGGGTATGGAATGTGACCCTCCTTCACAATTGGCCTTTTCTGCAAGAGATATAGCCGATGGCAGTTTCTTCAAGGCAATCAAGGAATATGATCCAGATAGCAAGCGGCTTTTATATACACTGCAAAAGTAAGTGGAACTACAAGAACAATGAAATTACTGATTGACTTCATTAAAATTCTGTTCACAGTCAGTGACTTCATGAAAACATGCTTTTAGGTCGCATCACCCTTTCCAATCTTCTGTGTAACACTTTGAGCCCTTGCTTGAGTCTATGCAGTAGGCACATGAATATGAAATACAACTTACACATCAGTTTCAAGTGGCACCTGTGTCAATTTACATATCTCTATTCGCTTCTTTTTTTTTTTTTATGAAAAGGGGGAAAGGGCACCCCGAAACGGTGCCCCCCCCGATATCTCTATTTGCTTCTTAAAATATTTTGTAATAATGTCAGGTATTATCTGGAGGATTCTGTGCTCAATCCTCTTACACCATGGGATAGGCCACCTCTGAAGAACATTTTCTGTATCTATGGGGTTGGGTTAAAGACCGAGGTATCCACTTATTGAAATCAAATTCCTTTGATAAGAATGTTGTTAAACCATCTTCCTTAGGAAATCAGTATCTGTATATATATCCTTAGGACTTTACCTTTGTATTTGCCAACACATTTCAAAAATGATGTCATCGCCAACAGCACTTGGGATTTGATATAAAGGCCCATTACCATATGAATAAATCCCTTTCTGTATTTCTTTCTTGTGATCATCCCTGTAATGCCCCCAGACCTTCCTCCTCCTGGAACCCTTGACACTCCGCTGCCTCGTGAAATAGGACAGAATGAGAAAATTACAGCATTAATTGAGTAATCAGCCTTAAACCGGAGGTCACTGATGTTTAGACACTATTAACCAGTTGGGTCGTAACCCAAAGATTAAACTCAGGGACACTAGCACAAATATCAACATGAGAAAAATAAAAAAATAAAAAGATATTCAACAATATATGCTGGTCAACTAAAAAAAGAGAGCTACTTTTGTGCCTCAATCTTTCCTCCATGCTCTTCATTCCAGGAAACTCTCGTGAGGAAGGACCTCCAGTTCATATGGTATTAACATAGATTGCATGATTCAACTCCAAAGTTTCATGAACTGCATTTTTCATTTCATTTTTGTAGATGAATTGTATGTATAATATTTTATTTTGGCAGGTTGGATATTATTTTCGCTCCGAGCAGTAAACCATACCCTGACAACTGGATTGTTACTGACATCATTTATGAATTAAACGGGACTCTGTTTTCCAGGCAGGTGTTCTTCCCACAGAACTTCTAAAATTTTAACCTGGTGCTAAAATTGCAAGTCAATCACATAATATATCATGAGTGTTTACAGTTATTTAATTCTATAATTGATGGATAATTTTGGGTCTGGGAAATCCAAGTGGCTCATTAAATCTTTTATGAAGCTTGACATCCTTATTTACATTTGACATCTCTTTCAATTGGACCATGGGATTGACATGGGTCATTAACTTTCACCCTGAGTTCCGCACGACAGAAAAAATAGAAGGTTATTTATGAATCCAATGAAATGATGCTTATGTGTTCACCAGATCAGGGAACTTAGTCAACGGAAACCCAGGGGCAACAAGTGGAGATGAAACGGTATATTAAATGCATGATAGATTGCATTTTAAACCTTGTAACCACTTTTTTTTTCCCTCAGGTCTCCTATAATTCCCTCTCATGGTGTAAAACCTGGCTGGGACCCAAAGTAAACATCACAAGAGCTCCTCAGGTTCCCTTATTTTTTTGTATTAAAAACATATTTGTTTCTTGAATTAATTTGGTGAAAAAATGCAGTCAGAGCATGATGGGTCCAATGTACAGATCATGCTGAACGTTGACCATCAGACAGGGGAAGACATCGCACCAAACATGAAAAGAACTTCTCAAGTAAAATACATTACGTACTATGAAGATTCTGAGAGTATTCCAGGAAAAAAAACTGCTGTTTGGGAGATAGACAAAGGTACCCATTTTTGGACATGACTTTCATGCCCCCTACTTTTCTACACTATCAAGAATTCAGTAGTGAAGCATGCTTGGGTTAGAGCAGCAAACCACCGGAACATCGTGAGAACCCCTGTCCTAATGCGGGAGCTGTGGCTTCAGATGTGGCATGACATCCACCCTGATGCAAAGTCAAAGTTCGTTACCAAAGGTTGAATTTTCATCTTACTCATTTAAATTGTTCTTCTAGTCATAGAACCTAGGTAACGAGATTTTAAGACAGCAGCTAGACGAGGGCCACTGCGAGATGTGGACTGCTACTGGGACTATGGAAAAGCCCGTTGTGCCTGGCCAGAACAGTGTGAATACAGGTTAACAATTCTGAAGAATGCTCTCCTCCCTTTTGAAATATCTTTTTTTTCTTAGGTATTATGGTTGGCTGAGTAAGGTGATGTCCATAATGGTGTCACAGGTATTTGTTTGGGGATGTCCATCTCGGGCAAAGTTGCAGGTTGAAGAATGCCTCCAGCGAGCTCCTCCTCCGTTACCTCATCTAAAGGATATACAGTTATGACCTTATCTGGTCTGGATCACAATGGGGGTTAGAGAATCAAAACCTTGACCTGACCTATGAACTATGACATAAAATTTAGATGGTTACCTTCCCCTCTTGTATCACATTGAGTATAATTTTTAATCATGTTAAACTTGATAGAAAAAGTTAAAATTTTGCTGTTTAACATCGGCGCTGATCTTCTTTCTTCTGATAAGAACATATAATTTAAGTTGGGCAGACCCTATAGATCTTCTTAAGAAAATTTGATTATGAATTCGATATGGTCTCGAAAGGGAGTGCTCCAGTGATACACTTGAGATGTAAATGAAATTCAGAAATAAATAAATAAATAAGTAATGCATTTCTCTAGGAAGCTTTGGCATTGATGGAGAAAAGTAGTATGGAATGGGTTGGAGAAGACAATGGGGAGAGGTAGCTAATGCTGCAGAGCCCTAGACACGGGGAGAGACGAAGAGAAAGAGGCTGTGGCCGGGGGGGGGGAGGGGAGTGGGAGGTTGTTAGAGAAATATGAGTGTGTTTTTTAAATTTTTATTTATATTTCACCTTTTTATTTGGCAATTTAAAAGTGGAAGGTTACCCTACCCCTGGTTGGCTCAGTTAGGGGAATTAGGGTAGATAAAATGGGTGTCTATTAGAAGTTCATGACCCCAACTTGGGATTGCTCCAAAACACATGTGAGCCCAAAGTGTCAACCCATGTTAGGGAGAGAGAAGTAGAGTTGATGTGTAGCATGATTATGTGATGACCATCTTAGCCAAGGATGATAGTTGGGATAGAAGGCGCTTCATTTGCTTAGTAGCATCATTGTACTAAAAATATGGGCGACATCGATGTCATTGTCTCAACCTAGGATAGTGGAAATTGTTTCAAGGCTTAGTGGTTTTTGGCAAAGGACATGGCCTACACTTGTGCCAACTGTCACTCACATGCAATGTGCCATTGTTGTGGTCTGGAACGAATAAGTGTGTAGCATATGTGCAGGTAATGTATGCCTACTTGGTTAAGGTAATGAGATTCGTGACCCTTAGTAGACATGTCTTGCTAGAAGGAGAAGACAACCTTTGACTTGAGTGTAGCACATGAGTGACTAACTTATCTGTTGTCTGTTTCCCTCCTCATTATTTGTTTAGATGGCTCGAATCTTCCTCCAACATCTTATTATATTTGTCTAGGTATTTTTGAGTCATCAATGCAGATAAGAACTCGCACATAACATCTTGATTAGTATACACTAATTAGATTTTAGGATGACATCAAAGAGGTTGCACTCCTGGGAAAGGAGCAAACCATCTCGTATTGTCATAGTTTTTGCTACAAAGTGATAAATGCAAATCATAGTCATTGGAAACACAATTGCACATATAAAAAATTATATTCAACTCTTTAATTCAATCCTAAAATTTAGAAGGGCGAGTGGAGGTCAAGTCCATAGGGAGGATGGTTAAAAGATTGAAATGAAGGATTATTGTTGTATTTGTAGATTAAGAAAACAAAAATGATTGATGAAACAAGGAGATGTATGCAGAAGATGCAATTATTCCATTAAACACTTTTCCCCTTTGGGGGAAAGGGAGATTGGAGATTTGAGAAAAATAATAACTTATATGGTTGAAGATGTACCATTTTATGAAAACTATAACCCCATAAGATAGCACCAAATTCTTGGTCAAAGATTAAAAATTCTTGATCTGACAGTAAAATGATGATTTAGGGTTTGAAACTATAGATTTGTGAATTAAAAATATGGAGAAAATGAAAAAGATTAAAGCAAAAGCGTTCTAATCTCTTTTCTATTCATGATCAAAAACTCATTCTAGTGATGGCTTCTAATGAATCATCTCTTCAAGAGCTCATGCATCTCACCCTGGACTTGGCGTCCTACATCTAACATGAGGAATAAATAGAAAAAAGAAAAAAAAACTAAAAATACACAATAGATGATTGATGAGTACTCTCTTTCATCTCACTAAGCAAATTCTATAAGCCACCAAAGAAACATAAAAAACATAAATTTTTTTGTCCCCTTTTATGATCAAAGGACATAGATGGAAAGAACATGAAAAGACAAAGCTACCCATACGATTTCATCTCAAAACTCCATCAAGATCAACAGATTTCAACCTTTGAATGTGGAGCAACCTCAATTGTTGATCAATTTCTCTCTCCGCATCAATCACCTCAAATTTTGCACTCATCACATCCCATAGACTTCCATGTCATAGTCAAGGTCAAAACCTTAAGAAAACTAAAAATTTAAAATTTAAATCACTCTCTCTCATGACAAAAAAATTTCAGTGTCGTGCAATGCCCTCAGTTTTGATGTGACACTTTGCCTTGTCAACATCATGCATTGAGATAGAGAGAAAGGGAGAATTCTCATAAAGCAACTACGGTGTAGTAATTCTGATGTGAAACCTTGCCGCATCAATCTTCAGAGAGAGAGGAAATGGAGGAGGAGAGAGAGAGACTCACTCTCTATCTCCTTTTGATGGTTGTGTTGTGCTATGTAATCGAAATTATTAGAAAATAAATTTTAAATAAATTTTTTTTTTGAGTTTAGAAATTCATAATAAATTCAGTTCAACTTCTAAAAATTATTAGAAAATCTAGAGAAAGCTAAAGAGAATCAATGCCATAAAATTCTCATAAATACTATCAAATCATGAAAAATAAAAAATATCATTGTAAACATAGAAATGATCATTTGAATCATTTAAAACTCTGATAATATGAATTTATGATTGTTTTTAATAGGAATAAGTGCATAAAATGTATGATATGCTGTGTTAATTTGCATATTATCACATTGTTAGTGTAAATGTCATAAAATCAAGAGAAGACAAAAAGAATGCAGTCTATGTGGTCATGTAATATGTTTCCTCCTCTCGTTTGGGGCCAGGTTTCCCCTAGATGCTCCATCCACATTGAGCTTCTAGATCTTGAACGCTAGGGATAGCTGATTGGTGAAAAGAATGGTAGTCCAAATCATGATATTTGTGACTTGGAATCCACAAATCCTTAGGGCCTCACACACTTAACTCGAGCATTTTACTGTCGCTAACACTAAGGAGCAAGTACTATGAAGTCATTGTGTGATGTGCCTCATGATCTTTGGGCATGCATCAGCTAGCTGACCAATCAAGAAGAATTTTTGCCCACTGCCATATTTTCTATAACATTTAGGCTATAGAGATGTGTATGAGGGGGTTTCCTAGAGAGCTCGTGAATGAATTGAATACTCGCTTAAAGATCTCTAGGGGTAGGAGTGAGGGTGTAGAGTAGAGGGCCGAAAGCCAATTCAATAAGAAATGGCCCTAGTAGTGTGTAGCAATGTCACTATGGATGAACACATGCTCCTTAGTGTTGCTCCTCAATGTGTGAAACAATGACGTTGAGAATAGACATCGTGCACTGTGGTTGGTGTACAATCATATGCGGGAAGTCCACGGTGTATCAATTTTTACCTAATGAAAGAAACTCGAGGAATGATAGCTGAGTGTTAAATGATATCCCCCCAAAACTATTTTGGGAGTGATATCTAAAGGGGTTCCAAGATGAACTAGAAGCGACACTGGTGTAAGTGTCTAGATGGGTTGATCTTCATTTGGGCCCAACTGGATCAACAAGATATATGATAAGAGGTCTAACCAAAGTTTATATATCTTGAAAAGACTATGTCTCCCTTTGAGGAGCTACATGACCATTAGGCAAGGCGCTTATACTGCCTTATCCCACTTGTTAGCAGATAAAAGACACCATCTCAAGCCAAATGTATGTACCAATTAGCCACCACTTACCCCTTTCGATGTCAACCAATTGGAGATTCCATTCATCATATTTGGTTGACACAAAGAAGCTCAAAAGTGAGTTTTGTGGCCCTCATTCACCAAGCTAGTTTCTTTTGGATCGTGTTGAGGATGTTTTGAAGGCCTCCTATCCTAAGAAAATTTGAAGGAATGACATAGTGGCATGGACCCTAGAGCTTGCCATAGCAAAGCAATGGTAGACATATCTGTCTCAAAGAGTGAAAGATAGTGACATGTACCTCATGCACCACAAGTAGGCGTAGTGGCATACTCACATGACATATCAATTGTATGTGCCCCCTCATGGATAGAATTTGAATATTTCTATTCCCCAAGTTTCTTGTTCAATTTTCTCATGTGGACATCGAAGTAATGAACCGTTACACCTCTTGAGAAGATGAAATATCCAAGATAGTTTAAGGGTAAGTGGTTGTACTAGAACCCTACAAGGTCTTGTACGCGATGTGTACTTGCTTATAGTAGTAGAAATAGCTTCCATAAAACTGCTCGTCAAAGTGTTAACAAGTTGGCTTATGAGGAATAGTATGAAAAGATGATACTTATTGTTGGGTTTTGAGGTTAATAAGCCTTTGACAAAACGTTTTCATGTGGTCGTTGAATACACAGGATCTCATGTCAAAAAAACAAGTTCCAAACTCACCAATTAAGGGAATAGACGTTGAATACACACAGTTTTTTGTGCAGTCGTTAAATACACATGATCTCGTGTCAAAACAAGTTCCAAACCCACCAAGTTCCAAAACAAGTTTCAAATCACTAATTAAAAGAAAGTACAATGGTGAATAAGGGATCGAATCCATGGAGAAATAAGGGAAATTTTTTAGATATCTTTAAAATTCAATCAAATTAGACAATGAATTGAGGTGAGAAATGAGGAAATTTAGTATATCAAGAAAGATAACTCCAATACAAAATCCACATAATCAAAAATCACTGAATTTGGATTAGAATTCGCGGAGAAATCGAGATTTGAAATCGAGGAAGAATTCGATCGCGAAAAATAAGTGAAAAACTGAAATTAAAAGCTAAATTAAACTTAATCTACGATTCAAAATGTAAATCTTATGCTAAATAATGAAAAGATTAGGATGAAAACCACACAATCTAACCCAAAGTCGCTCTTGAAATGATCCAATTAATCGCCGGATTCAAGGCTTTTCATTCCGCAATTTTGAAAATGAAGTTTAGCGTTCAAGATGTGATTTCTTCCGATTCCCTCGATCAATTTCTCATTTCAAACACTCCTTGGACGTGGAAATGAGTCTAGAAGATGTGAAACATCAAAAGATTCTTAGATTGTGGTGTCTAGACAGTTTGATTTGCTTAAAAACACAAGAATGGTTTTTCCGTCGCGAAGAACATCTCAATTTATAGGGCAAAATTGGGCGTAAATGTCAGATGCGTTGATTCGATCTGATCAATGGCTGAGATTAAATGCCGTTTGATGAATTGATGTCATTATGTCACGTCTGTCTGATCTGAGATGAAGCGTCTATATTCCGCCACGTCGCACGTGAAGAGAAGGCATTGCTTGATTTCCTTCCGTTCGATCGAAACGATCTTAATCGAAAGATTGCGATGAGTCCATGCATCCATCGAGCGCATTCAATCTCGACCTTTATGACTCCAAGATGAACACCTGGGATTGACATGTCGTTTAATCGAATCGTTGCCTAATAGGATTCTACCACGTACCCCTTGTGAGTAAGTGACATCCAACGCACACGATTTAATCACACGATCGGATGTCTCACAGTGCATCACGTCACCTGAAACATAATGAAATAGAAATAGTCCCACACGTAATAAAAGATAAGGTTTTATCGCATGTATAATGTAAAAAAAATTAATGGGTTAGCTTAAATCCCTAACAGATGCTCT
Source organism: Lemna minuta (assembly GCA_024174645.1). Lineage (NCBI taxonomy): Eukaryota > Viridiplantae > Streptophyta > Magnoliopsida > Alismatales > Araceae > Lemna > Lemna minuta. The sequence goes on from CM044103.1 coordinate 11,956,433, forward strand.
AACCCATTTAATAATCTCTCGCACACACATACGCGCACACGCGCACAAGCACACGTGTCACGCACATACGCGTACACGTGTCACACACGTCACGCACACACGCATCACACACGTGTCACGCACACACACATACACGTGGCGCCACGTGGCGATGCTTTTTACCACGTCAGCACGCAGTATTAAAAAATATTTTTATTCTATTTTAATTATTTACAAATAAAAAATACAGTTAAATAAATTTCAAAAATTTCAGAAAATTCATAACTTTCAAAATACAACTCCAAATTAATTCAAACTGATTTTGTTGGATCAGAAATTGAATTATCTATCATTATAAAAAGTCAAAATATTATAATAACAAGAGAATAAATTTTAATTTAAGAAATATACTCATTCATCTTATGAAATAAATTTAGAAAAATACATGAGTGTAAATAAAAATCTTTTCTCTTATTATTTAATCATGAAATTATTATTATGATCTCAAAGATAAACAAGATTAAAATTACATTGTTTAATTATGCATAATTATCCATAAAATGATATATTTTTAGATCATAACATGAAATTACATAAAATGATAGAAATGTACTTAAAATATGATAACATGCATACAAATAGAATATTTAATGCTTTAAATTGCATTAATAATCATGTCAATTCATGTACAAATTGCATGTTATCAAACCCCCCAACTTGAATAATTTCTAGTCTCTTAGCAATTCACGATATAATCTCCTTAGAAAGTCCTTTCATCCTTTCGATCCTATAATTAAAGAAGTGAAGTGTATGAATGTGTGATTACTTTTCCTCATAGTGTGGAACATTGTAATCTAGATTCCATAACTAGATTGACTTCCTTAGAGCATATTAGGGTAGTGCTCATCGGCTAATGCTTGAGTCAATACTCAATTGTAATCGAGGTGAGCATATCTAAGGTTTGATGTTATGGGAATGAAAATATTCTCACACTCTCATGAGCAGATGTAATCCTCACCTCTCTCATTCAGTACATCACTCCTTCACTCATTTTGGAGGCTGCTTAGTGCATTAGAATTCCCCTCAACTCGTCTTCCTCCTATAAAGAGTGCATTGCAAAGGGATTTTCTACTTTGGGATGCATCGTTATGAGGTGGCTGAAAGAATAAAAAGACACTATATCTAAATGAATGACTTGGTTAAAAAAAGCAAAATATGCATGTAAACAAGATGGATATTATATACAAAGATGGTACCACTGATGTTAATTATTCTCTGAAATGATGAGGATGTTGATGGTTGATAAGGATGGATAGAAGGGGTAGAGATGGTGTGGAGTGGTAGAAATGATATAGAAATGGTAGAAATGGAATTGAAGTGGTGGAAATGGTATTGATAGGTAGAGATGGTTTTGCTGTGGTAGAGATGGTTTTTCCCTTTGTTGTCCTTTTCACTTTTTCTTATTCCTCTCTTTCATTTGCTCCTTCCTTCTTTCCTTTATTGTTTTTTTCTTCTTATTTTCTTCTTCTTTTCTTTTTCTTTTTTTATTTTCTTCTTTTATATTTTTAAAGAAGAAGAAGAAGACTTCAGAAGAATTTACATAAAACAAGGATATGGAGGAGTTCTTGCTGTTTGAAGAGAGTATTCAAAAATCTGAAGTGTAATATGAAGGGATATTTATTTGTATGGGAAATGTGAAAAAGATGTGATGGATCTGTAAATCACTTGGGAGTGTAATTATCATTAATGAGGCTGAAAATGGGTGTAACTAATTGACTGAAAAGGAAAAATAGAACTGCATGCCTAAAAGGAAAAAGATAGGTGCATAAAGAATTATGGCTCATTGCACTCTTTTAAGGGAAAGTTTGGAAGCGAGGAATTCTCACACCAAGTAGCTTCGGCTAATGTAAGGTAGGGGATAGGAATTTGCTTAAACTTCACTCAAAATCTCTCAATTTCAATCCAATAGCACTTCAACATCTGATTACTCATTTTTCCTCGGTGCCCGTTAGTTACCCAACCCCGAAGAAGTCAACCACTAAAAAGAATCTATGGTTTCTCTAGATCACTTGGCTATATTACTCAAAATGTAATCATATGGGCTATAAGGCCGTCACTTCACATCTCTAGTGATAGGATCTCAAAATGTCAAGACTTCTAAGGTATTAATAGTGGTAAATTTTTTGAAAATAAGAGTTTTAAGAAGTTAAAAGTTTAAAAATTTTAAGAAATTATTGAGTTTTTCTAAGTCCTCACCCCCCAACTTAAACTTTTCATTGCCCTCAATGAAATCATCATGCTTATAAAATATGGCAAGAATATCATGCATGACATGAAAAAGATTATAAAATGAAGGTGAGAAGTAAAAGGGTTTAGAAAAAACTCATTTAGGTGTGTTGATGCATGTCCCCGGAATTTGTCTTGATTGTTGCTTTTTACATAGTAAAAACAAAAACAAAAGAACACATTTCATTTTAATGAATAATAATGACATAGAAGTTTAATTTGATTTATAGGTCATACAATAGCCATCATTCATGGACTTTATTATGAACATCACATGAGAAGAAAAATGAAGAAATTTTATTTCAATGAATATAAATGAGACGTGGAAGTTTAATTTGATTTATAGGTCATATAATAGCCATCATTCATGGATTTTATTATGAACATCACACAAGAATAAAAATGAAGAAATTTTATTTCAAAGAATATAAATGAGACATGGAAGTTTAATTTAGCTTATTGGTTCCATAATATCCATTGATCATAATATATATGGTGTCACATCATACAATGTACAATGATATTAAGCTAAATTGATTCAAAAGAGCCTTGGACTAACATTAATAATGAAAATTGACACAAAAATATTTTGACACAAATACCTCATGCCCATTGGCATATTTAAATATAACTATAAATTTACAATTTTAATTAATATTATTTCAAAAAATAAGCTAATAATGCTTTTAAATTCGTTCTAATTTCATATCATTTAATAATGTTGTTGTACTGGATAATTTGATTGCTTTCCCATTAGTTTCGCAAGTTATATTCTCAAATGATTAGAAGGTGAGCATGCAATTTTAAATTTGGATAGTAAAATAAGATGTTGTTAGGTGAGAATATGATATGTGAACCTAATGAAAAGACCTGCCCCTAAAGGGAAGACTATATTTTTGTTTGTTTGTTTGTTTCTAACTTTAAAGACACTATGGATACCAAAACTATAAATAAGGGTATGATCACTTTAGAAATGGGTGGAATAATCATATTTGAATATTCCTCTTCAAACCACCTCTTTAATTTGAGAAGCATGGATGTCAATGACTGAATTCCTACCCTTCTTTGTCCCAAAAACAAATGCAATCAAGTCAAGGTTGATGTTTAAAAAAAATGGGAGTGAGTCAAAATTTTCAATAAAGAACTTCAAGCTGCATCATCTATGTACTTATTGTCTTTTTCATTTAAAATTATGGTTCATAATTCAAAATCCTTGCTCTAGATTAGAATGATTTTTAGAATATTTGCTAAAAAAGTTCCATTTGATGATTCCCAAAAAAAATTCAAAATTTATTGATGCTTGGAATTTTCCTATCAAGGTGAAACATAGATCCAGCTGGGCCCACTGAGCAAGAGCTTTATTATAATCCTAGGTTGAAGATCTAAATTTTAGTTAAAATTAATTTGTCTAAAAAATATCTATGTATAAACTAATCAAGAGTATAACATTCAATAACATTAAAAATGCTTAAAGAGAAGGAATACATTAGATTTTTTAATAAGATAAAAGAAAAAACTAAAGCAAAAGAAACACGAGAAAAGCATGTACCTCCTAAAATTTCAACAGAGTGTTATTGTGAGGTTTCTCACTTTTAATCAAGGATAAGATTTTCTTTTATCAGAGGCAACATGTGCATGCAGAACACAAATTTTTTACTCAAATGGATGAACAACCAATAATAATAATGGAAAGGGAAAATTGAACTACACATTGGCAACTGATGTCCACTTAATCATTGTTCTTCAAGTGCATTAAAAAATAATAATTATGTAAATCGCACACCTTAACTATCAGATAGATTTTACCTAGATGAAGTGGTTTCAAGCCAATCTGTTAAGAGAACAAGGGCTTTAGAGAATTAAATTTTAGAAAATTTAGTAAATAGAAGTCTATTTTAAGCTTAGAAATGAAAACAGAGGGAGAGAGAGAGAGAGGATAGAAAAGAGGGGATGGTATAGATCTACTATATAAGATTACTAGTGTTTTAAAATGAATTTATAATAAATTTAAGAAACAGAGGAGTTTTTAAATTTAGATGTTGGATTTTCTGGGAATTTGAGAAGTTTGGAGATGATTTTATGCTCTATTGTGTCACTCAATAGGGTAAGTAAAAAATTCCTTTGGATGAGAGAGGGATGAAAAAAGGAAGGGAGAAAGAGATATACACAATGCCTCAATTAAACCCTTTGATTTTTGACTTAATTAGGGATCATTAGAGAGGTAAAATCGTGGATTTAATTGAGGCATTGTGGAAAAAGGGATTTAACAAGAGAAAAATGGGAGAAGAGAGAATACTATTAAGAGCCTCATCTTCTAGCTTGTGTGAAAAGGTATGTGGATACTCTCAGGAAAGACCCTCACCTTCTATCCACAAGAGGGATTTAACAAGAGAAAAAGGCAGAAGAGATAATACTATCCAAAGCCTCACCTTCTAGCTTGTCTGTCACTCTCCCTGGAAAAAGTTAATCCTTATGAAGAGGATATGGTCTTTCTTGATGATAGAGTGTCTCCTTGTCAAAAACATGGGGGAACTTCTTGCTCCACTTGGTAGAACATAAAATGAAGGTCAAATTGGAGCTTGGAGATGAGAGAGAATGAGAGATTGAGAAAATTATAGAGGGAAATAGAAGGGAATGAATAAGGGGAATCAATGCAATGATAAGAGACAAGTTACAAGAGAAGAATGGAAGAAGAATATGAGCTAAAATTTTTGGCCTAATGGTGATCCATTTAAAGAGCTTAGATCTACTTTCTCTTTCCATTGCTTGTGTCACAATGTGACCTTCTTTCGTGGCTTTACTCATTGCAAAAAGAGAGTTCTAGATACTACTTCCATGAGTTGGGGGAAGAAGGGCCAGCTCAGCTCTCTTCTGCATCTGCCTTTGGCTCTCATATGCAAAGCATTTTCTTCCTTTTAAATGGGTCAACATGTGGTCCACATGCTTTGTAGGCTTGATTCCAGCCCTAAATGAAGTCCAATTTCAAATTCTCTTGATTAAAACATGTTCTTAAAGTGGTCAAGGGCGAGTATTGAACATTTGAACTCTTGTTGATGGGTAGTTGACCACAAGGAGATTGTTCCTGGCTCTTTCCTCTTATCACTACATGTTATACTACTTCCCTTTGAAAATTCAAAGAAAATTCTGTGACTGGGATAAAGTCTTAAAATTTAATGCGCTATTTCCACATAATGAAAGATATTTTCAAGGTTAAAAACCTTTGAACTATGATTATATTCTATTATTAATAAGAATAATCTTTAATTAATCATAAAAGCCATTAATTTCTCTTAAGTGTATAGAATGATGAAGGTAATGAAAAGGAACATTTATATGCAATTGCTATGATCATTAGCGGGGATAATACCTAATTAAATGATATTGAAAATGAGTAATTAAGATATTTTCAACGATCTTGATCGATCTCGAATTCGACCATAGAACATGGGCATATGGAGGAGAATATGTAATGATCTCTGATTCACTTTTCTTGATTTTGAATATCCGAATTTTGATTACTCAGTATGTCAATATAAAAGGTTCTTCGCTCCTTATCCTTCCTCCTTATCCATTAATTTTATGATGATGAGTCTCATTTTAACAAAGTTTATTCTCACATTAATCTTTTAATGATATTTCTCATATTCAAATGCATGGATAAGTCATTTTGTTTGGCATGAGCTCATGCCAAACAAAATTTGGGCTATCTATAATATGAAGCCCATAATAAGCCACGGGGTCAATATGGGCTTTGGCCCATGAAACTTCGAAGTGGTTAATCTTAAATAGCCAGCCTCTAAAAACTTCAAAGTGCCTTTTCTTTCTCCACAAGGAACACTTACGACACCCGAGCTCGAGGATCTGTGATTCTCGGGGAATTTCGATCCTCTGCCTTACCCGCAACCATGGTTCTCGAGGTAGACTCCTCCATCTCCACATTGAGTTTACTTTTTTAAAAGCCATTTCGTAGTTTTTATCGATTCTAGGGTTTCCGTGAGATTTGAGGTGTATTTTTGCAGTCGACGATGATATGCATCGACAATTCGGAGTGGATGAGGAACGGTGACTACAGTCCGAGCCGTTTTCTAGCGCAAGCGGAAGCGGTAAATCTCATTTGCGGCACCAAAACTCAGGCAAAACACTACCCTTTTTCTTTGGTCGATTCTAGGTTTCTTTGTTCGATAACTGAGAATTTATTTATTTACAGTCAAATCCCGAGAACACGGTGGGCATTCTAACAATGGCTGGGAAAGGTGTACGCGTGCTAGTTACTCCCACTAGCGATCTGGGGAAGATCCTCGGCTGTATGCATGGTACTCTTTTTTATTTTTAAATATATTCTGGGAGTCTTTAATCGGATACTTATGCGATGATTTGAATTTTTTTCGGATATAGAGTTATCTGTTATGTTTTCTTTTGTACATTTCCCTTATCTTTTATTTCTTCGTTAAGGCTTCGGAGGAAAGCTCTCTTTTCCGACAGTATCATTTTTTCGTACAAATTTAGATTTTTTGGAATAGTGATTCCTAGACTTTGATCTCTATTATAGTCACTTCATGATCTATCAGATCAGAGCTTTTGTCACTTCCGTCGATTGGAATGTCTTTGATGTTTTGGATGACAGAAGTGGCTGATAAGGTTTTGATCTGGACGAAATCTTGGCAGCAAAGTTGAGGAAATTTTGTTCATTTTGATTTAACGCCGACTAGCTTATCTCATTCGGTTTGTTGTTCAAAGAACACAAATTATGCAATTTCATATTCATCTTCTATGAGGCTTTTGATGATTATAGAAGTTTCTCGCAATCTAGAAGCCAATGCCTTCTTGTTGCAATCAATCTGACTGCTGCAATTGATTTTCCTCCTATTTCTGGGCAATAATGCATTCTATCATTTGTTGTTACACAATTTGAAAATATGTATGATTTTTGGTAATTTTTTTTATAAAGAAGGTCCTATTTCTTAACTTTATTGAGTGTTGAAAATGAATTCTGTTTTGAAATAAAAATCTTGAGATGATTTAGTGAGGAAACCTCTTTACTTTATCATATTCGTAATTCCCATTTTATTTAGTTGTTGTAATTCGTTTATTATGCATTTGATCCTCACCTTCTCACCTTTTTTAGACATGGTGCAGATTATAAACATTCCCTTGATTTTGTATCAGGATTGGAAGTGGGAGGTGAGGTGAATTTGACTGCTGGGATTCAGGTGGCTCAGTTGGCTCTCAAGCATCGTCAGAATAAGAAACAACAGCAGAGGATTATCGTGTTTTCTGGAAGGTAAAATCACTCATGGCTCACATAATTTACCACTTAGATTATTTTTATGGTTTTACATGTGGCAGCCCCGTAAAATACGAGAAGAAAGCTTTAGAGGCTATAGGGCGAGAACTGAAGAAAAACAGTGTATCTCTTGACATAATTGATTTCGGGGAAGAGGATGATGGTAAACCTGAAAAGCTTGAAGCTCTTCTTTCTGCTGTGAACAACAGCAACAATAGCAGCCACATTGTCCATGTGCCTTCCGGTCCAAATTCACTATCTGATGTTCTCATCAGGTAAACATGACTGACTCATACCTTATGTTTGTTGATTGTGGAACTAGTGTGAATGTCTTCTCCTGATTATTCATTATTAAGTGTTGATTTTAGGTATCACTATGTATTTAAACCTTAGAATGGGTCATGCAGTGTTAACAGACAGTATATTGTTACGGTCATTACTATTGTCACATGACTATTATATGTGAGATTCTGCGTTAACCTTTACGGCATAAAATTAGTGACAAAAAGAGACAGGCATGAAGGATAGGGATGGAAACTCGAGTGGTCACGGTCAACTGATCAGTCATGATCTAGTGTAACCATCACAATGATCTGGGGATCATGACTGTCAAATTCATTTCCTGAAGTCTTGTTAAGGACAAAGTATCTTACATTGCAAGGTATCGAACACTTTGAATTGACTATACAATGAATTCACTGGTGTTATTTTACAGTTGATAGGATTGCAGTTTGAAAAGTACAGAAGTAATTCTTTGGTATTGACTTAAAAGTAAATCAGTGGTTAAAAGACAAATTATCATTCCATCTGACAACATTTTGGATCCATTGTTTTTCAACTGCAGTACTCCCGTATTCACGGGAGATGGAGAGGGAAGTACTGGGTTTGCAGCATCTGCAGCTGCTGCTGCTGCTGGTGGCGTGACTGGGTTTGATTTTGGAGTTGACCCTAATTTGGATCCAGAGCTGGCTCTTGCACTTAGACTTTCAATGGAAGAAGAGAGAGCTAGACAGGAAGCTGCTGCTAAAAAGGCTGCAGAAGAAACCGCCCAAAAAGAGAAGGCTGGAGAGCAAGCAACCGATGGTGCTACGTCCAGTTCAAGTGTTCCAGCTGGGAAAGATGTCGATGTTATGGTTAGTATTCATAAGATTGTTTCTTGTAAAAGTGATTGGAATGATATTTTCTAATTTTATGAATGATACAGGATGATGAGTCGGCATTGCTACAACAGGCAATTGCGATGTCAGTTGATAATCCCATCTCTGGTCAGATCAGTTCTATAGCTGATGCAAATATGTCTGATGCTGAAGATCAAGACTTGGCCATGGGTTAGTTTGATATCTTCTTTTCTGCTTTATCCATAACTAAGGGTGGTATTTACACCTTGTCAATTTCTTTCATAACATGTCTTTAGACCCTTTAGATTTTCGTCCTTATTAGAAATTCTTTGGTTTGCCTTTGTTGCTGGCTATGATATTTTCTGATGTATTTAAAAAAAAAAATTTATGATATTCATGATTCACCGGTTATGGTATTCTAAGGCTAGGACATGCAATATTCGTGATTACTTGTTCATGAATTCTTCTCTGATATCATATTCCTGATTTCATTGCCAAAACTGAAATATTTGTCATGCATGTTTCATTTGCAAATAAGGGCATGGTATTCATTATTATTTTCTTGAATTAGGGTTTGACGTGTGTTTGACTAGTGAGTCATTGCGGCCTATTCACTATTGCATCAACTAACTAATGGCATGACTTTTGACCTGCAGTTTAGGGCATCACTCTATTTATGTTAACAAAAGTAGGACGTGTATCGCTCATGATTTCATCTGTAATCATATTCATTATTTTTTTCACATAATTAAGGGAAGATGTTTGACATGCATGTATCAATCATCTATCTTCCCTTCCCATTAATATCGTAGGGGAATGACTTTCGTAATTAGTTAGCTATTTACTCTTTGGATATCTTCTTTAATGGGCAAACAGTTCATCAGCTTTGGCGGACCTTTTTCATCTGTAATCATATTAGTCAATGTCTATTATTCACAATAATAGAGAATGATAATCATGCATCTTCCAATCCTAATAATAGCATAAGTATGATAATTCAATGGTGTTCTTACTATTCTCACCTGTATATCTTCTTATGTTGTCCTACACTTTTAATAGAGACCTGCTGAATATTCATCAGCAGGTGCTTTGGCCAACATATTTCTGTAATTCTATTATATAATATCATTCACAGTAGAATTAGGGCACGATAATTATTTGCCATTTGTGTCTGTAAAATAGCATTCAGCAATGACATTTCTGTATAACTGTCTTGCTGTTTACTCATGAGCATCTTCTTTTTATTGGTCAGCGCTTCAAATGTCGGTGGAAGATAGTGGGAAAGATCTACCGCCACAAACAGAGATGAGTAAAGTTCTAGGGGATCAATCATTCATGTCATCCGTCATTGCTTCAGTAGGTTCTTTATTCCCTTTATTTAATTAAAAAAATCAACGGCCATCACTTTCATATGAAATTTATAATTTTATCTCAGCTTCCAGGGGTCGATCCGAATGATCCTTCTGTTAAAGACCTGATTGCATCCTTGCAAAGTCACCCTGAGGTTTGAATCCTCTTCTCTTTCTTTGCCATTAGTAAATTCTTATGATCATTTTTTAAGTCTCAGAAATTTAAAATCTCCAAGTCCATCTTTTTTCTCACTGTAGGAGAAGAAGAATGAAGAGAGCGGAGACAAGAAAGAGGAGAAACAATGATTCATGCAGCGGTATGTCTTTCCTTGGAGGCATTTTGAGCCAGGGAGAGGTTAAGGGAGAGAGAGAAAGAAAGAAGAGTTAAGAGGGAAACGGTGGAGTCCTATGCTGACAATTTTATCTATGGAAATTGCTTTGATATATAAAGACTTGTGCAAGGAACGCTTGCACATGAAGGTCGCGTTGCCTGTATTGTCTTATCCTTGACCAGGTTATTTGTCTCTCTTATCTGCAGCATTTTGCGTTGAACTTGACTTGGCTGTTCTTCATATGGCCTGTAAATGCGACAAGAAACTGGGGATGGACATCTTTGAGGATTTGGTTTATTCACAAGATGAACATTGATGATTGCACGATCAATTGGTGATCAATCCTGATTTTCTATCCCTGTGTGGAACATGTTGAAGAATTATGAGTCCTTATCAAATGACAATAGGCTGTGCCTGTCATTAGTGAAAGAAAAAAGGATTTGTCGACAAGGAAAGAGGATTAGGTGGAGTAGAAGATCAAAGAGGAGTGGAAATGTGGAGCGCGGCTCATAAGTCACTAAAGGCGCATGATTGAAAAGGGTATTCATGAAAGAATCCATCAGCAGACAAGGATTATATTGATGACGATGTAGTCAAACAAGATGGCATCAGAATATTTCAATGGTACACTGGCATTATAATGGATGACATGTTTAAGATGGTCTGGTTGATAAATTTGATATTTTCATGGATCAGGGAGAATTTGTCAATGCTCGGAAAGATCTTCCACAAAAAAGTAGACATGCCATTTAGTGAACATTACCAAATGATGTGAAATACTAGCTAGAATGATTAACAAAAAACATATGACTATACTTGTTGAAAAATGGCATAGACAATGGTGTTGAAGATAGTACCAAAGACAATGGCGGCAAGGAAGTACACAAATGCCTCAGTCATTTTCCAAGTACAAATCTATTCTTTTTTATTATCTCCGAACTTTGGAAGACATAATAAAATCGAAATTGACCATGCATGCAATTTGTCAAAATATTACTATGGTTAAATTGACCATGCATGCAGTATGATATGATAGCCAAATTTTTTTAAAAAAATCAATTACTCTCACATGAATGGCATCTTGTGGATAGATGATGGTGATTTGAAAATAACTTGTATCCCTAGCCATAAGATTTCCAAAATAACATATATTTGATATAACTTGAAGTCCTTAAAGGTGATTGAGTAGTCAAGTTGGGATTATTTGTCGTTTGTATTAGAGTAGAATGACTCAAGGAATAAGATATTAGAGAAAGTTATTGATGATTCCATTCATGCCAAAAATTAACTAGAATGATTGATTAGCTTTTGACAATTGTCTATCCCCTAATTCATTCAAGAGTCTGGCGAGGATAAATGATTACACAGACATAGTAATTGATGACACTAAAGATTTCTTATGCACTAAAAAAACTAACAGCTTGAACTAAAAATTGGTTTAAATTGATTCTTGACTAATTAATATTTACAATGATATAGTTAATTAATAAGGTTTACATTAAATGTTATTCAGTCAATAGAGTTAGATAACTAGATAGACAAATAGTCATCGAAGTCACACACTTTAGACCAATGGAAAAATTCCAAAAATATGGTGTCTATAAAGAGGGGGTCGGTGCCCTTCCCCTTCTTCTCTTCCTCTGTTACATTCCTTGCCTCTCCCCTTGTGATCTAGGGGGACTAGATGGTCAAGAGATCTTCAAGGATCTCAAGAAGCATTGAAGAAGTACAAAACAAGATCTGACCCTCTGGAGATTGAGTGGATACTGCTAGAGGGTAGACATCTAAACAACTTCAAATAGCTTTTCTAAGGAACCTTGTTAGTATAGATTTTTATCTGCAATGAATGATATGATCATCATTTTGTAGTTCTTTTTTTAATCCTCAACTCAAATGTCTTCTATTGTGATCTAATTTTCAATTCGAGCTTTTAGGGCAAAGATAATGTTGCTCAATGATGATACAAGAATGGAGGTCAATATATTACTCACACATATAAACATATCTCTAGACTAATGCTCATGATTGCCTTATCCCAAATTATACCCAAGATAATGTGGCTCAATGAAGGTACAAGAATGGTCTATCTAGCATGCAAACAAGCATACCTCATGAATAATGCTCACAATTTCCATAAGACCAAAATACTAGAGAATTAGATAGGGTGTGGATATATTTGGATAAAACTTTTCTCCTTAAGATTTATACAATTTAAGAAATATGTAGCCTAATAGTGGCCCAATTCATCTGGCTATACTCTTTCATGGTGATATAATCTATTCTAAAACTGAGTCACACACATAGATTAAAGTACTAATTTTCTACTTTTGAGGTTAAAATATTCTTTTCATGTCCACAAATTTATCATATTTTCTGAATTCTTTCTGGTTATGTATCTAGCACATGATAAGAATTTTTTTCTATGCTATATAAGAAACTAGAAGTCCCTAGTGGGTTACTTAATGACCTAAGAGGAGGATGAATAAGGTGGTTATGCCATTTTTTCTTCATAAATTTTGTTTTTATATTCATGAAGTGGAGATCTCAAACTCTTTCTATCATAATACATGGAAAATTTACACTAGCAGGATGAATTAATGTCTCCTACTCAAGTAAAAAGAATTTCTTTCCCTCCTTGGTGCCTCAAGTTTTTACCAAAAGGAAATTACTCCTAGGCAAAAAAGTACTCCATAGGTTGGCCAAAGAACCTTACATAAGTTCATAGGGTTATGTCATATATGAGATTTACTTTACTCTCACTTCTTATTTTATAGCACTATGCCTTATGACTTCATTGACCTAAATGAGTCATTTTATCTCTCTCATATATTTTGATACATGAAAATTTTTTCTTACTCCTTTTAAGTCCTCTTAAAATGCAAGTGGTACACCTATGCTTAGTAACCTCAAGTGTTCTAGATTCTCTAATATCAATTATCAATTAATAGCATGAAAAAATAATAAAATTCCCTTACCAAGCTGGTCATTGATCATTGAAAATTGACAAGTGATTGAGTTTGGTTTGATCTCATCTTGAGTTAAATTGTAATTTTTTGACCATTGACTTTTTAGTCCCCTGATTTGACCTTGAAATGATGACCCCTGGCTTGAGATGGTCTTTGCTTGAGTTGACCTTGGTTGTAGACTTTAACTTGACCTGAATTCTTTCTGCCCTATCTTGAAATTGACCAGCTTCATTTTTGTTTACCCAATAATATGTTGAGTTGCCTTGGGTTTGACCCTTTGTTAACCAATTCAAATACTCGTCTTAAGAAGAAAAAAATATTTAGAACATCTTAAATTGGCTTGGTTTAATGAAAAGTTTGTTTTTACCTCCATGATACTCCTTTAACATATGCTGTAAATTTATACTCCTTGATACTCCTTGACTTGGCATACACTGTAAATGTCTCTATAGATGAACAATCTCCATAGTGTGATCGCACCATAATTTGCTTGTCATTGGATAAATCATTGACCAGTTTAATAGGCACCAAAAATGTGTACATAGGTTTATAATAAAATGAAAAATACATGCAAAATTTGATTGGGCTATAAGCCCATTTTTTTGTAACAAAATACATATATGAATAATTCACTTCATGTCGCACTCTATGGAAGAATAAAATTTATGAAAATCAGATAATTGGTATGTTTTTGTAATGGAAATCCACAAGATGCGGTGGAGTTTTTCACATATTTAAGGTCTACTTAGATCTTTAATGGAATTATCGTTATCATTGTGACATTGCCACTTGTAGATGAGTTGGCCATTCTACATTTTTAGTAACTAGAGCTCACTAAAATTTCCCACTTACATAATACCATAGAAAGTGCTTGAAGGATGTATTGAAATGGTTAAGTTTGTGTTATAAACACCATAGTGATGAACGTCTTCCAAGAAAGGAGGACAAAGAACAAGGAATCAATCACACTATGTTAACTTTATGTGATAGAAATATATCTATATAAAATTAGAAATTGTGAGATATAAGGGTTTTCTTTGTTTTCAAGTCATATATTTTTTTATAACCTTTTGTTCTAGGATCAAAATTGAAGAGACTATTGATTTCAATATTCATTGGGAAATCAATGGTTCTTGAAAAAATAAAAAAAATCACATAGTTGAATTAAAAGGTCTCACAAATACGAAGTGTCTCAAAGAATATTGAAGACTAAGTTGGATATAAATTGACTATGCCACACTTTTGAGGGAAATTTTTTGTAGAGAGTACATAACAATGTGTATGCAAATACATTAGAAAATTATTGCAAATTATTCATTTTTATGGGACAAAATTTCATAATTTTTTGATAAATGAATGTATAATTCATGGTCAGCTGTCTTATTGAAAGTCATTAAATCAAATTTGAGCTATGAATAAGAAACAATACATGGAAAAATATGTGAGAGCCAAGCTGAACATCCCCATCTAATGACATAGTGTACTATGGCATTGAAATAGCCTTTGTTTAAAGAGATGTTTCTGGTGGCACTCAAGTCCATATCTACTCTTTAGAATGAAAAGATATTTTGTATGAAGCATAGTAGAGGCATCTATTTAGATTTAATATATGTTTAGATAATCAAAATTGATGCATGAGTATTCATATGAATTGCCCACCTTTGGAAAATTCACTCTATACAAATATTAGCTTTTAGACTAATATTTATTGGTGAATAAACACCCAAATATGATTCTACTCAAGAAAATTAGCTTTGGTTTACATAGAAACATTGATTATGACTTTATCTAAATGAAATGATTTACTATTTACATTCAAATCCATGCATTTGAATGAAAAAAACTTAATTTTAAATTAAAATGGACCCATTGGGTTATGCACAAAAATGTAAAAGGCATAGTATGTTAGTGTACTTTAATGCATTATATTTAATGTGCATGTTCAACATTTCGTCCGTGTTCTTACTATCTCTAGAATCCCATGGATCTGAAATCTCAACTACTAATGTGCATTGGTAAAATCCAGATATGGAGATAACAAATAAATGATATGTAAATTGAAAAAGAAAACCATTTATTGTGGCATTGATAATATGCAATCTATACATGTAATCATATGATTATTAATGCAAATTAAGGTATAAACATTCTATTCTTATGCATGTTATCATATTTTGACTGCACATCTATTATTCTATGAAAATTTAAGTTATAATATCAAAATGCACTATTTTTAGGGATAATCATTAAGAGAGATATTTTTGATATTAGATTATTCCTTTTTTATTTGAGATTATAATTGGGTTTTAATATTAAATAATAAGAGAAAATATTTTTATATACCCTCATTTATATTTCTACTTTTATTTCCTAAAACAAATGAATATATTTTTAAAACAAAAAATTATTCTTTGGTTATTTATTAAATTTGAATTTTGAAAATGATAGAATATTTAATGTCTGATAAAAAAGATAAATTCATGTTAATTTAGAGTTATATTTTTAAAGGTATGAAATTTCTAATTTTTAGGGATTTTTTAGAATTTTTCTAAATTTTTTGAAATTTATTTGAATTTATTTTGAATAGATTTTTATTTAAAATATTAAAAAAAGGTTTTATTCTATCGTGTGCTGATATGGCGGAGGACGTAGAAAAAGTGCTTGGATGGCAGTGTACACACGTGCTACGTGGCGCACACGCATGTGTGCACATGCCATTTGTGGGTTAAACATCCATTAATTGATATAAGCTAACCCACTAAGACCGCGCTACATTTATACATGATTTTTGCCTTGATTTCTTCATGTGGGACTATTTTTTGCTCTTTTTGTGTGCAGGTGACGTGGCATGAGGAAAAGTGTCGAATTCACGAACTAAATTGAAGCCGTCGATCTTGACTTAAGTCGAGTGGTATGTGGCGGCATTTGATTGGGCGATGTTTCATCTTTTAAAATGTTTAATCTCATCCATTCATTTGAGGAGTTATAATGATTGAGATTAAATTTTCCCGATGGACTCTTAAGGATGCGTGGTGACATCTCATCCGTTCAATGAAGATCAAACGACAAGGGTTACTCGCCGCTTCTTCTTCACATGCAACATGGTGATATCTAAGCCCTCCATCGTCAATCGGATAGATTAGACTTAATCGTGACCATTCGCATCCGAGCATTTCATCTGAGCCATTGATTGAAGATGAAGAGGCGAATTGAATTGTCACCCCCAAATTTACCCTATTTATACTCCTATTCTTCAACCGAAAGAGCATTCTCAGATGTTTCGAGCAATCAAACTCCTCAGACATCTCAATAGTTGAATCTCTTGCTTTCTTTCTCTTCTAGACTCATTTCTACCCCAAGGAGTGTGTGAAAGTGAAATTTTGTTGACAGAATCGGAAGAATTTGACTCTTTAACACTATATTTTCATTTTTCAAAATGCGAAATGAAAAGCCTTGATCATGCAATGAATTGGATCATTTTGAGTGTGATTTTGGGTTAGATTATGTGTTTTCTCCCTAATCTTTCTTTATATGACATTAGATTTTAATTTCAAATCATAGGTTAGTCAAATTTTTATGTAATTTTATTGTTTTCTCTCTTTTTGCGATTGAATTTTCTATCTAGATTTTGCTTATTGATTTCTCCGCGAATACTGATCCAAATTGAGTGCTTTTTGAATCCGTTGATTTTTCTTGGAGTTTTCTTTTTGAAATCTACTAAAATATCTAATTTCTCACCTCAATTCATTATCCGATTTGATTGAATTTTAAGAATACCTTAAAAATTTCCTATTTCTCCGTGGATTTGATCCTTATTTACCATTATACTAATTAATTCTTGATCAAAACTTTAAATTGATGAGTTTAGTAAATGTTTTGACACGCATTCGTGTGTTTTCAACGATCTCACGAATTTGTATCATTAGGCATCACAAGGACGATCTCCCAAATTGACATACTCAAGTATGAGATTACATTGCCTTTCAAAGTTTGCAAAAATACACATTAGTGCAGAATTTAAGAGAAACATGATTATTAACTCCAAGTCCAAATTCAGTGAGCATAATTACAGTATTTTAGATAAGCATGAAAAAATCCAAATCAATAGGTTCATGACATTGAAAAATGTTAAATATTTGCATTAGAAATGAGAAATTTTAACTCCATGTATGTGAATAAAAAAAGTAGCTCATTTTAAAATCAAAATAGACCAATTGAGCTATGCACAAAGATGTAAAAGGCATTGTATCTTAGGGTGCTTTGATAGACTATATTGAATGTGCATGTTCAACCTTCCGCCCATTATTACGAGCATATTAATTCCAGATAGCTGAAATCTCAATTATTAACATGTGATGGGAAAAATCCACGGATATAGATATAAATATCTGGAATAAAAATTTAAAAATAACCCCTCTTCAAAATGGTCCTTGCTATGTCTGAAAATATGTGGCCTTTTACAGCTTGCAGTAATACACGTTAGAAATTGAGCTAAACATGATTAGGAACATGAAGAAATCAAGGGGTGAGTTACATGAAAAAATTCCCATGTGTTTTAAATGATCATGACCGCTAGAATAATATGGTATCGGAATTGAACTATAGATATAAAATTTACATAAAAATTGGGACAAATAAAAATGGAATTTATAAATAATTAGTGAAACGATGAAACGATAAGATATTTAGCTCGATGAAATGAGGTCAGCATAATTGAATAGCCCAAAATTTGCCTTAGACGTAGACATGGTTGTTATTTTCTTTTAAAACGAACAGAAAATTCGCTCAAAAGAACCGCACAAGGCCTTGTTCTTTGTTCTGTTCTTTTTGTGTGCGAAAAATTAGAACAGCTTTTCGCACAATTCGCACACAATTCACACAATCCAAACAAAATTTGCACAATATACAAAATCCGAAAAAATTCGCACAATTAGAACAAAATTCGCACAATCCGAACAAAATTCGCACGCTCCGTTTAATTTTGAAAAAATTCATATAAATTTGCACAAAATCACTAGAGATAAACACACGCATCTACATATCTCTTGACAACATTAGAACTTCGATTTAACCCAACATAATGTGTGGGTTCCATCTCTTACTATCTCTTTAATCGATCATCCTTATCAAAATGTCTTTTTAGATTATTATTATTATTATTATTATTATTATTATCATCATCATCATCGTCATCATCTCTCTTGGGATCATCATCATCAGTAACAATTTCAGAAGGCCTTGACAAATCTGATCAAATTACAATTTTGCGACACTTTGATCCAGTTTTAGATGTATGGGTCATTTTGCACACATCATATTACCAAATAGTAAAGAAATTTAAAACACAATATAAAGCATTGATTTTAACAATGTATGTACAATATATGATGAACATGATCATCAAGTTGGATTTTGAGAGAGGTTTACTCTCCAAGATTCTTCTATTATCACAAGGGAGCTCCTTCACTCTCTAAGATTCTTATAATTCCCTCTACAACTTCACAAAACTCTCTCCACATTGGATGCCTTGTATCCCCCTTCACAAAAACATGAACTTCCCCATCAATCTCCAAATGGCTCCGTCCAGCCTCCTTGTTCATCCCTTCCTCTGCCATCGTCTTCCTCACTCTCCCCGCCTCCTCCCACCTCCCTTTACTCGCATACAAATTTTCCAAAATCACATAATTCCCATCATACTCTGGCTCACGCCGAAGAAGCCCCCTTGCGGCATCTTCTCCCCCACCACACGCCGCCAGAAGTGCCCTATAAATGGCGGCACTCGGCCTTATCTTCATCTTCCTCACCGTTTCTTCCGCTTCTTCCACCATTCCTGCCCTGCCCAGAAGATCAACAAGGCAACACCAGTGCTCCATGGAAGGTTTCTCCAAGGCAGCAAAGCATCGCCGCCCTTGTGCCACAAGCCCCGCATGCGCGCACGCTGTCATTGCCGCCACAACAGACACCTCGTCAGCGCCGGAGCCCATGCTTTCAAACAGCTTTAGAGCTTGCTCCACCTTTCCATGTATAGCAAACACCTGGATCATAGCATTGCATGCCGCGGTGTCCTTGGCTTTTATCGTCGAGAAAACTTGCTCTGCCATGGCGAGCTTTCCGCTTCTTCCGTACATGGTCATCAGTGCCGTGGCAACGATCCGGTTGAGTCGCAGTTCTCTGATAACATACGCATGGAGCCACATTCCATGGCTAAGAGTTCCGAGGGCCGCGCATGCAGAAACTACTGCAACTACAGTAATCTCATTCGGTCTAGTGAGAGAAATCTGCATCCAGCGGAAGAGAGACAAGGCTTCTTCTGCTACATCTTGACTGGCAGTGTAAGCAGATATCATAGAGTTCCAAGTTGGGAGGTCCGGTTGAGGAATTTTGTTGAACAGGCGGCGGGCGATTTCAATTTTCCCGCACCGGCAGTAGAAGCTCAGAAGAGCAGCCTGCACAAAAGGGTCAGGAGAATGCCCGACAAACTTGAGGATATGGGCATGGAGAGGAAGACCCACGTTGGGAGAACCGCATATCCGGAGGAGAGAAGTATAGCTGTGAGAATTGGGACGTAGAGGGAGACTGGAGGCGAGCTCGAAGTAGAGAGACCAAGATAAGAGGGGGAATGGTATCAGAGAAGGAGGAGATGAGGACGTTGAAGAGGAAAGTGGAGGGGCGGGGAGATTGTCTGAGAACGGATATGGCGTACAAAGGTTTGGATAGGGAGGAGAGGAGGAGGAGAAAGCGGCTGAGAGGGTAGGTGTGGAGGATGAGGCCGGTGGTGATTAGTTGGGAGTGGGCTTGCAAGAGAGTTGCAGGAGAAGTGCAGCGAGGCAGAAGGCGGAAGCTAGGGTGATGGTGGAATAACGCCGCAGGACCCTCCATCCTAAGTTGCAGCGCGATCCCATGCGGTCCTTTCTCCCTCCCTCCCTCGAAAAGGCACGACGGGGAGAAGGGAAGAAGGGAAAAATTCAAGAATTTATCTCTTCCCAATTCGCACAAAAATCGCACAAACTGTTAGACGTGGAAAAAAACCCCAAAATCGTCGAAAACCCCACTCGACAGGCTAAATGGGATAAAAAAAAATCCCGTATGGACCGTGCTTTGGGCAACCAGCGTAGGGTTGGTCCACTTGGGAGGCTCAGGCAGGTGGCCCAGGTGGGCTGGTTGTGCTCGTGAGATACCAAGCGGGCGGCTGGGTGACCGGCCAATGGACCTCACAGTCCAGTTGATGGCCTAAGCAGGTGGCCCACGGACTAACGGACCAGACAAGCGACCCGTTCAACCAGTCCAGGCTACGTTTTTCTGAAACGCCGGAAAAACGTCCAGAAAAGTCACTGGACGTTGCCCTAAAATAGCTAAAACAAGAATCGGCGAAGCAGAAGGCGCCGTGAACGCAAAAGTTTTAAGCAGTCGCTGTAAAAGATAATCCATTAAAAATTTCCAGCAGTAACCATTAAAAATTTCCAGATTAAGAGACATTCCGTCAAGCAATAAACTCCCGTCAGGTTCAGATTTAAGAACTCGACGACTCTCGATCGCCCTCCCCTCGAGTCTACTCTCATATCAAACCCCCAGCTAAGCAGAAATTTCAAAGATGGTCAATGGTTCGGTCAGAGCTTGGCTTTCAGGGTGCTGGATGACGCCGAAGGCAACGGCGAGATGTCAAAGAACTAAGAAATAGTTGAAAAAGACATTCAACTTTCAGACCGGCGAAAAACAAGAGACCCAGATTTGGGTCAGACCGCGTCACCCGGATTCAGGGAAACTGTGTCGAGTTTTCCCTTGTTTTCCCGAGGTCCTCTCTTTGATTTTTCTGAGCCATTCTCCTAAGCAGCACTAGTATCGGACCTTAGAATGCTGAAAGACGGCAGATAAGCATTCTCTGGTGTTTCCATTGGCCAAGACGTCGCTTCAGTTTTACCGAGAGCAAGGTTGTCGAACGCAAGACGCGGGAACTCGCTTTAGACCGAAGCAGATAACGCCTGCAACAACCGGGCGGCGCAAGACGATTCAATGGTCAGCGAGACGTTTGGAAAAAGAGATTTTGAAGTTAGTTTTAATCTCTGTCAAGAATCGCATTCATAATGGATTACGGTGGATTGAAATCCAAATCCACGGCGCTTTTGGTCAACGTTTTCTAATTCCTTCGTGTTTTGATTTGGGACGGTTAAAGAAATACTCGTGTATAGACGACTAATAAAAAATTGTCCGCAGGTTATACTCAGTCAATCTGTCGACGCCTGCCCAGAAAAAAAAGAGCACCATCTCGACCGCCAATTTAGTGGGCGCCGTGGAGATGACGTTATCACGCTGCCCTCGTCCGTTATAAATAGGAGCTGAAGGAAACCGGTGAGATATCCATCGTGCACTCGTCTTCCCATCTACAAACCAGAGAAGCAATACTCACACCTCGCTCCTCTTTCGACAGAAGATATGGCCACCACCAGCAAAGTTGCACCGGCAGCTCTTCTTCTGCTGCTCATCGCAGCTGCGGCTCTAGTGCCTGCCTCCGCTAGTACTCTGACGGCGTTCTCTGCCAAGGGATGCGCCGGAAAGACCAAGGACGTCAACGGTTGCGGGTGTTTCAAGATCCAGGGGTATCAGGGAGGGTATCACTTCGTGTTTACTCAGAAGCAGAATGCCACTCTCTACACCGGATTCAACTGCGACGGATTCTTCGTCCGTCTGAGCACGGAGACTCGCCGATGCGACGGGCAACAACTTCAACAGCATCTTCATGCACTGCTGAAAGAGTTCATGGAGCATGAAGTTGCGAATAAGGCCCCAGAAGGGGATGCATGTTTACCCTCTAAATAAGCGCTCACCGACGGAGCCTGTACTACGATTTTATGATTTCAGTGATGTTTAAGGATGCCATATGACCTTTGCGTATCTCATAAAACATATGTGATCCATTGAGAGGGGTAGTTGAGAAGCAGAGCCGAAGAAACTCAGTTTACTGAGTTGACGGTCATAGTACTGCCGAAGTAATACGGAAAGTTCCAGGCAGCGATTTGCTGCAGACGGAGCAGGACAGAACACGGGATAGTGCTCAACAAAAAAAGAATGTTGATAGGGATCACCTCTTTTCAGGCTACCCCTTGGACTTTTTCAAGAAACCTGTTGAGGGAGACAGACACAATCAGGTTAAAGGGCAATTGAAATTCAATCACCATCCGAGATGTCATTCTCATTTTGAGTGGGACCATTTCAACCCACGGGTGCCCTATTTTTCTTTCTTTCGAAGACCAACTCGAAATAATCTCCATTGTGCAAGGTTAAACAAAAGCGTCGAGAATACAGGAAGACTGGGTCGAAGAATCCAGCAAGGTTATAACGTGTCAAGATGTCCCCGTTTACCACATCAAGAAGGCAAAATGACAACAGCTGGATATCTTTTTTATATAGGCCAACAATTTAGAAGTGTTGGAATTGACCAGGTCAGTAGCTCCCGAAAGCTTGTAAATAGGTCCTGAAACCAAGTGATGATGCATCCAGAGTGCAATTACCTTCTCATCTTAGAACTAAGGAAAGAAGATTCACGCCTGTGCTTCTTCGACGAATGATATGGCCCGCACCAGCAAAGTTGCAGCGGCAGTCGCTCTTCTGCTACTCATCGCAGCTGCAGCTCTAGTGCCTGCCTCCGCTAGTACGCTGACGGCGTTCTCAGGAATGGGATGTGCCGGAAAGACCAAGGACGTCAACGGCTGCGGTTGTTTCAAGATCAGGGGCTTCCAGGGAGGATACCACTTCGTGTTTACTGAGAGGCAGAAGGCCACTCTCTACACCGGACACAACTGCGACGGATACTCTATCCCTCTGAGCAAGGAGACTCGCCGCTGCTACAGCAACAACTTCAACAGCATCTACATGCACTGCTGAACGAGTTCATAAAAATGGATTTGAAAATAAAACCCTAGAAGGGAATATCTGTTTAAATAACTGTTCAAAAGCAAATAATTTGTTTGATTCCCTTCACGATTTAAATTTGCCGGAATTACATAATTTCTTGGAAAAGATATCTCCCTGATCAAGGATTGTAGGTGGGACAATGTATATTATGTACTGAGGCAAGAAGATGGGGGCAGAGGGACCGAGATAGAGAGCAGAAGAACACGAAATGGTTCTTTCATTCACGATCTTGCTCTAGGGTAAAAATGCATTAGGCGTAGAGCAGGATAAATAGAGAGAGAGAGAGAGAGAGAGAGAGGAGAGGAACACAACCATCATTTACGATCATGTCAAGAAGAAGAAGATTCTTAAGCAACCTCCTACGCTTTAGTTCTCCTATTCCAAAAATAAGAAGAGTTGACGCTGAATTATGACTTTTTCATTTTCCTATGCTTGAGTTGACTCGTGATAACCCTGGTCAAGGTCCAAACATATGTAGCCAAGGCTAATAAGAAAGTTCGAAACTATCTTGAGAGGATTTACTTTTAACAGTCTTGTTCCTCAATCAGATGGCCATGAGCGAAATGCAAGATGATTCCAGCGCAGACAACACTGAAAAATCCCCGAAGGCCCAGGCCGGCGGCCCGATTGGGCCGTCATGCGTTCAACCGAAACACTGAAAAATCCCTTGAAACTGTCCCAAATATGCGAAACAGAACTCAGCGAGGAGATTTACACGCCAAAAATCTATTGTAAGTCATCGTTAAGAAACTCATTTGAGGTCGGAGTGCATTGCTGAAAAATTGCAGGAATTTCCGGCAAGAGGAGACCAAAAGCGTCGCGGGAAATGCCAGAAATGTCCGGCAAATAGACGGGAAAAGCTCTGGAATTTTCCGCCAAGAAATTTTCCAGAAACCGCCCGATAAAACGCCATAAAAAAACGCCTGACGAGAGATCACAGAGGCATGTGCTTCAAGAAATGAATCGGAGAAGTTGGCTCTCAATCGCACTGTCGTCCCTCTGAAGTTTTTCCATACTCGTCCGCGAGTCTTCTCTTTGGTTTCCAGGCCATTCTTTCTTATCTGCGTTCATATCAGACGCCAGACAAGCAAAAAGAAGTTTAAATTTATCTTGAAACGTCACTTAGAGAAGCAGATGAGTTTTGGGACTAATACCGATAAATTGAATATGAAGCAAGATAATAAAGACACATTCCTTCAAGCAACAATCCCCCGTCAGGTTCAGATTGAAGAACTTGACCTCTCGGGATCTTCCTCTACTTGAGTCTACTCTCATATCAGACCCCCAGATATGCAACGAAGAAGAAGAAGGAAAAAATGACTTAACAAAATTCAACAAAGGCACACAACACACACACACAATGACACAAACAGTTCACGCGTACAGGCCGTTTTTATAGGCATTTCATCGAGCACCTATTTTAGAGACAAAAGCAAAGAAATACACTAAAACGGAAGTAACCGTTTCTTGCTGACTTGGCCTTCTAATCTTCGTTAACTCCCACGATCCGACGGCCATTACTTGTTGCCGTTACACTCATGATGAGTCTTCATCCTGGCCCTTCACATACGATCTGATGACTCAGATTACACCCCTCAGGAGCTTCCGCTGGAACAGTTTCGAAGAACTCGTCCTCGTGATCTTTCCCGGCGTCGACGGAGACTTCGGTCGCGCGAAAGAGAAGGGAGATAAGGGCGGCATCAGACCGAAGACGAAGACGAAAACCCAGAGGACGAGCCTGAAAGGGAGAAGAAGCAGGAAGACGACGTTGCGGCAGAGGTGATTGGAAACCAGGTAGAGCTCGCAGAGGAGTTGGAAGACAGGGTGGAGGAAGTAGCTGAGCTGAGACCATCTTCTGAAGCCGTTGGGGCTGATGGTGGTGCCGACGATAAACCAGCAAGAGAGAAGCAGACCCATTAAACGGCCATCCGCTGAAAGACTGAACCTTCCGCTATCCGCTGGTATAGACAAGATGTTTCTCTCTCATCTTTCCCACGAAACATCGAGGAAGGAGGAGAGGAGACTCTTAGGCCCCTGGTCATCGGCATTTGGAGTTTATGGGCCATCCTCCATAGTCAGCGCTCTCTTGGCTCTCTCTCTCTCTAGTGAAATCGATAGTGTCTTTTAGCAAGATGTCTCCATCAAGGACTGACTGTGACATCTCTAGCTCACTGGCCGTTCCGCCCTCTCTCTCTCGCGGGGATTGGCCTCTTCATGTCGACGTGGCACCGCGCAAGGAAATTTTCGAATTCTAAAAATGATTTTATAAGGGAGAACTGTCAGCACCCGCGTGATTTAATGACTAATATATTGCCATTAAAAGTCAAAATCATTGAGAGAGGTGCAAAAATTTCAAAGCACATGGACCCATTTGTCGAGCCTTTCAACCATGCGAATATTGAAATTCTCAATGGGACAACTAGCGAAGTGTACATTCTTCTCCTTAGTCCTTCATCTTTTGCTTTGAGGGATAAGAGGAGTAAGGAATATAACTTATCTTGGCGGCACATGATAAACGAGATGAGGGCTTTCGAGTGTGGAACGTTGCAACATGGTCAATTGGCGAGTATTCGCTTCAAATATCAGCAACGTTTACGCCCGGATATGAATCGATGACGATCACCGAAATCAAATTCCTCGACGATCTCAATCAGGTTCCGGGAAGGGACTTTGATACTAGCCCAACACTCACCTATGGATCGAGGTATAATCTTAAATCAATTATGCTCGAGATGATTATGATAGAAGATCTACATCCGAATATTTCTCGCCTTCTTCGAAACCGGCACAAAGTATAAGCTCTTGAATATGCCATCACATCCACCACCTGATTACTTATCATTTTTAAAAGATAATGTATTCAAGGTAGATTGCTGACATCAATCTAGATAACTTTATTTTAGTCCACCAAATCTTCTTGGAGCAGTCAGGAGCATCTTGTCCCAAGGAAGGTCACTTTATAGACCTTAATGGGCCTCTTTGCGGATCCATTTAACCCATGAAATGGGTTTTCTCTGAGAAAAAAGCGCAAAAATAGAAGAATCGGGTCGCTCTCGGGTCTCTTTTTTTCTCATAGATAAGTGTTTGGGTTCGGCTCCTCTTCTCCTTATCGATGTTTCTCATTTTCTTCTCCCCTAGAGTTCTCTCTTCATTTCTATCCTCACCTTTTCGCTACCCATTCTTCCCCTTCCCTCTCTCCATTTCTCCTCTCTCGCTCTCGCTCTTCACTCGACTCTCAATCTTCTAGCTCCTTCGATGCCGTCTTCTGCTTTTCTCTCTCCTCACTAGTTTCTTCTCCCAATTCTCTCTCTTCCGTTTTTTTTTTAAAATCTCTCTCTTGCTCCTTTTCTGCCCAGATTTTTTACCCCATCTTCTCTATCTTTCTTCTCCCGAATTCCCCCTGCCGCTCTCCAGATTTCGCTGCCTTTTTCGCTTTCTAACCGCTCTCTCTTCCCAGATTTCTACTTATTTCTCTTTATCTTATTTTCTCTTCCCATTTCCCTTCACTCTTCTCTCTCTCTCTCTCTCTCTCTTCACTCTTTCTTCCGAATTTCTCTCGCTTCATTTTTTCTCCCATGCACTCTTCTCTCCAACTTCCGTTCTTCTCTTTTCTCTATCTTCCTGCTTCTCTCTCTAGCTTTCCTCTCAAATTTCTTCTTCAATCTCTTCTTATTCCTCTCTAATTTCTTTTCCAAATTTCTTCTTCCTCTTTTCTCTCTCTCCCAATCAAATTTCCTCATCGATTTCTCTCTTTTCTTCCAGATTTCTTTTTGCTTCTCTCTCTCCCCTCCTATTTCCCAATTTTCCTCTTTCTATCTCTCCATCTCTCTTCCGCCTAGCTTTTTTTTTTCTCCCATTCTCCCTCTGTTTTTATTCCTCTTTTTCCCTCTCTCCAGAGTTTCTTCTCATTCCGAATTTCTGTCTCTCACCCTCTCCAATTTCTCTTTTGTGATTCTGCCTTTCTCATGATTTTTTCCCCTCTGGCAGATTTCATCTATGTCATCTCTCTCTCTCTCTCACTCTTATGTCCAACTTTTTCTATCTATTTTTCCCCATTTCTCTGTCCTCACTTTTTTTCTCCCGTAATCTCTCAGTCTTTCGTTTTTGTCATTCTCATTTATCTCTTTCTTGAATTTCCTCTCTCAATAACGCTCAAATTTCTTCTACTCATCCTTGAACTTTTTCAGATTTCTTCATCTCCTCTTTCTTTCTCTTCTGTTCTCACTTAATTCCCTATCTATCAATGTCATTTTCTTCAGCTAATTTAGTTTTTTGTCTCTTTTGACTTCTCTCCTCCGACATCGTTTCCTTTACTCCGCTTCTTTCTTATCCTTTTTATTACCCTTATTTTCCATTCATTTCCTTTATCTCTTTCCTGTAAATCTAATTTTCTCCTCTCTTCTAATTTCTCCACCATTACTCATTTATCGATTCGCCACCTTTTCTTTTGCTCAATATTGACGATCTTGAGGTTCCATTTTTATATATAGTTATGTTCTCTTTAGGATCAATAATAGTCATAGCAAAAGTCTACCAATTATCTTACATCTTTCTCACAGTCAACTCTCATAGTTGCCTTGGGAGATTTTTCTCTTTCCCTTACTCTTTCTCTATAAAATTGGCATTTTCTTGTCCCATAATCCCTGAGGATCAACCTAGAAAACTGTATGACATTAATGTCTCTATCAAACCTTAGCTTTCTAGTTTATAAATATCTAAGCTTGTGGGTTTTGAATGTATGATGAATTTGAGCCCATCAAAAGGGTTGTCTATTCTAGAGGGTACTTACATTCATTTTCTCCTATTTTTTTTTCACTCCTGCAGAGAATCAACACAGCAAAAGCTGTTTCTGATCATAGCGCCAAAGGGCGTTGAAAGCATGCTGACCCAAGAATTTTAAATAATGTTTTTGAGCCAGCGGTCAATATTGATGGATCGACCTAGTTGCCTAAATAATGAATTCATCCCTATTATTAATATTATCTGTCTTGTAGTAAAAATATTTTTATCATTTGGTGTGCATTTATTAAAGTATCAAATACAAAGAAAAATGAGAACTTTTTGAGGATTGTGGATTTCTCTCAAGGTCAATTTTCTGTAGGTCTATGCTGTAATGGAGATGATTAGGTATAAATTTTACCACTTTATACAAGGTATAACCTAGAGTATATTTGTAAAATCATCGAACATATTTCTAGCCATAATTTATAAAGTTTATTTTATATGGTACTTATTCACAAGGGCAGGAAATAACGATATGAATACCATTATATATATATATATATATGTTTATCTTAGAACATGGCCAACAAGGTTAGTCCATGAAAGGGCTTCAGTCTCACATAGGGCATATCTTTATCTTTTGACCATAGTCTCCTCTATATATAAAGCTCATGATCTCCTTTAATTTATCTATTATTAAAAGGCTTTATTGTTCACATAGTATAAGAGTCAACAAAATTTTACCCTTTTTAGGAGTGCCAAATATATTATTTGCCTTTCCTTCATTCCTACCCCTCTTTGTTACTTGTTCACATAGCTTGTACGTTTTGCTCGGACTTAGCACCTTGACATCTTACATGAGGAATGAACAGAAAAAGAGAAGAAACTCACTAAAAAATGATGTTCCATACACGAAGAATAATCAATCAGTGCCTTATTTCCTTCTTGCTAGCCAATGCTAAAAGCCCTCAATGGAAACTTTAAGAAACCTAATTTTTTCATCCAAGATCTCTAATCAGCCCCAATAGATTTTGTAGACCTTAAAATTACAATCATACTCACAAACAAGATCATGATATATCGCAATTTTTCATTTGGAGCACTTCTAACTATTGATGTACTTTCTCTCTCCTCAAATTATGCTAGTCAAAATGCTCTGGTCAAATCAATCCTGTCAAACTTCACTGAAAAATTTATGTTAGATGTCTTTCTCCTCTCTCTCTCTCCTCTCTCATCTCTTCTCTCTACCTCTATCCTCTCTGTCGGCATGGTGAGAAGAGTTCAAAGTGGGTGCTAGGAAATGGTGACATCAAATAAGCGAGGGAGCAAGGGAGAGAGGCAAGCGAAAGAGGATTTCACATGCGATGGAGATTTTTTCCATCACTTGAGTGAGGAGGGAGGGGAAGAGGAGGACAAAAGGTGAAGTGGAGAAGAGAGGCGGAGAAGAGGGGAGGAGACGGCAATGGCAGGCAGAGAGAGAAGTGAGGAAAGAGAAATGAAGGAGAGGGCCTCCTCCTCCTTACCGGTGCACGAGCATGCAGGGGAGACCATGAAGAGGGAGAAGAAATTTCTTCCTCTTGCATGCTGCAAGTAGAGGTGGAGGAGGGGATCTCCTCCTCCCCCTTACGCATGCATGCTCATAGCATACATATTTAACTTAAATTCTTATCTTATTTAACTAATATTTATGTTTATTTTATGTAATTATGATGCATGTTATCATAGTTTTATGAAATTTTCTCTATTGGTATGCCATTTTACTAGAGTTCATATTTTTGCATAATTTAGGGTTAATTATGTGCTTTAAATGATTTATGACCTTTTATGAGGTCAAACAAATACAAATTAACCACATTTCAGTGATTTTTATTTTGTCTTTGGTGAAGATGAGTAAAAAAAGAAAGAGAAGAAGAAGATGATAGTGGAATCAAAGAAAATGAGTGGATGTTAGGGTTCTTTTAATTTTGACTAATAGTGTTTTTGAATTCATCATTTATTCTTCTTTTAATTTATATTTTTAGGTGGCATGATATTAAAGATGAAATAAATTTGTGATCCCACAGAGAAAATTTGAGTAAAAAAAGAGTTATATAAATGAAGATATGAATTTATGAATTTTATAAAATTTTTTGGATTTTATTTTGATTTTTCAGGATTTTTTTTGGATCTATTTCCTTATAAAAAATGCAAAACGGGTTTATTTAATCGCGTGGGACCCGTGAAGCTGACGTGATGCGACACACACACGTGGCGGAGCCACACAAGGACACGTGGATGCATTCGTGGATGTGTGGACATGGGCTGACATTTGATGGGCCCATGGGTTAGTGGGGCCCAGGTGAGATAGGGGGGGTGTACTAGGCCCATGCGGGTGACGTATAGGCTAAAGGCAGTCCTACCTTTTATACTCGCGAGTTACCCTATTTTCCTCCGTGTGAGACTATATTTCCTTCCTTTGCAGGTGACATGGCAGCTCGAGAGGCGTCAGATTAAAGCACGTGGATTAATGCGCATTGATCCCATGGAATTCGATCCACCGGATCCTCATCAAAAGCATGTGCACAAATGTGAGCCGTCGATCGTGTAAGTGACATCGGACGGTCGCGATTAAATCGCACACTCGGCTAATTGTGGAGGGACACGTGGCTTCATGAGGATTCTCCAATGAAGATCGGACATGCGATAATAGTGGGATCGTGGGATCGTGGCCCACGGATTTTGCGCGATCTCAGCCTTCCAAAGTCCTTCAACGAATCGGACGGACCACAATTATCATGATATTTTTCCTATAAATAGATGTTCTTCCCTCTGTAAACTTAACATTCGATTGAATCATGAAGAAATTAAGCAATTTTGTAGCAAAATCTTAAGTTCTTTGTGATCCCCCTATGTTCTAGACTCAATTGCGATCATATTGCGGCAGGATTGATCACGAATCATTGCAAGAATCGATCGGAATCTCCCCTTGAACTCTGAACGTACGTCGAAGAAGAAACCAGAAAAATACACTTCAATCAACATGATTTGAAGCCCAATCTCTGCGTCAATCAGGTTATGTGATTTAATCATAAATCTTGCAATTTGTGTAGTTTATATTAGATTTAGATAGGTAATTTCACTTTAGAAATTGGAATTTTCATCGTTTCGCTCAAATTTGGGTGCGGATTTTTGTTGATTTTGAAATAAGGATTTCTCCCTGATCTTAAGTCCAAACCATTTTATTTTGGTTTTATTGGATTCATTGTTTCATCATCTTTCCGTGGATATCTAATTTGTATAATTTCATCAATATTTGACCCTTCAATTTGACATTTGACGATTGACTATTCATTTTCAATCCGAATTTGGGCATTGAATTGCGGGGAAAATTACTCTTAAAATATAAGGTGAAATTTGACAATGTTGGTATCTTTGGAATCCTCTGATCACAAGATTTCTATTAATCTATGAATTTCAAGATTTGGATATCATTTGATTAGTCAATTTTATGATTTTGACTGAGGTGTTCATTTCAAGATTTGTCTGATTATTGATTTTCAATAAATCATAGTAAATCCAATTCTTCTCTAAAAATCTCATGTTTTATATCAAAATTTTTCATTTTCTCTCTAGTTTACGAATATATTATTTTCTTAATATTTTACCACCTTTTCTTCTTTGATTTTATAGAAAGTCAACATCTAGTCAAAGTCAATGTTTTGACCTTGACTTTTGACTTTTCTTCATCAAATCAGTTTATAAAATTCTTAAGATATATTATCTGATATATTCATATCATTTCTAGTAATTATGCATCACTTTAATTTCTTAAAAACTCTAATAAAAACTAAGTTTGACCAAGTCAACTCTTCGATCAAAGTCAACCGTGTTCTCTGTGAATCGACCCGATCTTTACACTGTACTTGATGCCATATTTTTAAATCATTGTGAGTTTGGAAGTATAGATTTTTTTTTGACAAAAAAATTGTGTGTTTTCATTGACCGCATAAATCGTTTAGTCACACCCATGCAGGGGAGAAGGAAGAGAGAGAGAGTAGAGGAGAATGAGAGAAAAATGAAGAAAACAGAGGGTGGAGTCTTCTCTCCCCCCATACGCATGCATGTGCATACAAAGGGAGAAAAGGAGAGAAGGAAGAGAGAGCGAAACGAAGAGGGAAGACAGGGGAGACACACATGAAAAAGGGAGATGAATCTCCTTCTCCTCTCCCTTACATGCACAATCCCATGCATAGGAATGGAGGGGAGATGAGGAGAGAAATTCTCTTCCTCCTCTCCCTTACGTGCGCATGTGCGCATGCAAGAGGGAAGAATTTTCTCACGCGATAGAAGAGAATTCAATCGTGTGATAGAAGAATGAAGAGGGAGAAAAGAGAGCGGAGGAGAGGTAGAGGAGAGAATGCTGAGGATCCTCTCCTCTCCTCGCGATAGAAACAATTTCTAAACATTATTTTTTTTAATTTTATTTTCTTTATATAGAGAAATCATTTGAAATAATTTTAATTTCTAAAAAATCTAAAAAAATCAAGAAAAATATCAACATCCTCACAGAGATAATTTTATTCAATAAATCTCATGATAAAATATATTTAAAAACATTTTCATGTCAATAAAGGCATTTTAATTTGGAAATAAATAGAAATTTTATTTTATAATAATAATATTATATTCTTGATGAATTAATGTCATTGAATGCTTATAAAATGATATTAACTGATGAAAAATATAATTTTAAGCAGAAGAAGTATCGATTTAATCATTCTAAATAATCATAACGTGCATTTATGATTATAATTTTAAGAAGAAGTGAACAAAATACATGATATCAATGCATGAAATTGCACATCTTGAGTTGGGCTACTCTAAGCTATGACACATGGGCTTATCTTGATTTGGCTATTTGAAATTGGATGTGCCGAAGCATTATTCACTCATTATTGCACTTCTTAGACATATCAAGCTTGCAACCACATTATGGAGTACCTTAGAGACTATGCATGGAAAAAGATTAAGATCACCTTGACGGAACAAATCGATGCAGTCGTTAATTGCACACCGACTCGTGTCAACAATATATCCAAACTTACCAATTTTATGAAACTATCTTGAATTGAGGGGTATAATGGTAAATAAGGGTCCAATCCATAGGGAAATAAGGTATTTTCGGGAGATCTTTTGGAATTTGATCAAATCGGACGATGAATTGGTGATAGAAATTAGAGAAAATGATAGATTTAGAAGAATAACTCAAAGACGAATCCACGGAATCAAAAATCACTCGATTTGGATTAGTATTCGCGGAGAAGTCAAAGAGCAAAGTGGAGAGAAATTTCCAAAAATCGGAAGAACGAAAAACCAAAATTAACGATGAAATTAAACTACATTACAATCCTAAATTACAAATTGATGATACATGATGATAGATTAGAGGGAAAACACGTATTCTAACCCGAGATAGCAATCGAAATGATCCAATTTATCGCCGGATCGAGGTTTTTCATTCCGCAATTTCGAAAACGAGCATCGGTGTTCAAGAGACGAATTCTCCTTAATCGATCGATGAAATCTCACTTTTAATCACTCCATGGATGCGGAAATGAGTCTAGAAGAGATTAGAAGCAAGATATTCAAGGATGGAAGGGTGTAGATAGATCAATTTGATGAAATCATCCGAGAATGTCTTACAAAATCGAAGAACACCTTAATTTATAGGTGATTTGGGCGTAACCATTGAATGAGGCGTTTAATCTTCATCAACGGTCCATATTAAATGGATGAGGGCGAACCATTATGGTTGAGTCTTGGCCCTTGGATTGCTGATGGACGTTCTCGATGAAGCCTTGCGATTGATTCGTCGTGTAATGCCTTCCATTCAATCTTTATCGAACGGATGAGATTTCTCCACGTGTGTATGCGTTATTAAACGCCTTGAAAACGCATCCGTTGGATCGCGATCTGACGCCTCTGATGCGTTTCATCGCTATTAATCTCGACCGTTATAACTCCCATTTAAGGCACGTGCTGGATTAGTGATCCGGTAGACCTTGCGTCCATTGGATCGACGCTTTGTGATCAAATCCAACGCATCACGTAGCTCCATGTCACCTGAAATGAAAACAAAAGAGGGGAACATAGTCCCACACGGAAAAAATAAAATAAAAGGGATTGGTTTATAAGATGCAATGAAATATAAGGTTAGCTTAAATCCGAAATATCGGATGCTTGTATGCACTATAACCCTATATTATGAGTAAATATAAATATGCACACGTGTCACCTCTGCGCCACGCAAGCTCTCGCGTGGGTCCGCGTGGCTCTTCCACGTGCCCTTGCGTGCCACGTCGCATCCATGTGGGTCCTGCACAAAAAATAAACCCCTTTTTGTTTTTATTTTTATTGTTTTAATCGATTTGAAATCGAAAATAAATTCATAAAATCCTAGAAAAATCCCTAAAAATTAGAAAATTCATAACTTTCAAAATACAACTCCAAATTAATTCAGATTTTTTTCATTTGATCTGAAATTCAATTATCTATCATTTGAAAAGTCAAATTATTTAAATAACAAGAGAATAAATTATTATTTCAAAAATACACTCATTTCTTCTTGAAAAATAAAACTTTAAAAAATAAATGAGTGTATATAAACATTTTCTCTTATTATTTATCATTAAAATCCTAATTATAATTCCAAATTTAGATGAGAATAATCTATTCTAAAATATATTCTTAATTATGCATAATCATCCCTATTTTAGTGCATTTTGAGATTATTACTTAAAATTGCATGAAATTATAGAAATGCACTCAAAGTATGATAACATGCATACAAATGGAATGTTTTATGCCTTAATTTGCATTAATAATCATGTATTATTATGTTAAGATTGCATGTTATCAAACCTCAAGATGAAAATTTTTGAGTTTAGGCTTGCATGCAAACAAGATGATCAAACTTTGGTAGAATAACTTTGGTAGGAGTGATGTGCAAAAAATAGGAGAATCAAACTTTCTTAAGGGGAGGTGTAAGGGATGGTGTTTTAATAGGGGGTGATAACATGAAATTAGATGATTATTAATGCAAATTAAGGCATAAAACATTACATTTTTATGCATGTTATCATACTTTGAGTCGATATCTATCATTTCATGCAAATTTAAGTTATAACATCAAAATGTACGATTTTCAGGATAATTATGTATTTTTAAGAATATATTTTTAAAGTATATTATTTTTATCTATATTTGAGATTATAGTTGTGTTTTGATGCTAAATAATGAGAGAAAATATTTTATATGTATGCATTTATTTTTCTAAGTTTTAATTTTTAGGAGAAATGAGTGTATTTTTGAAATAAGAGTTTATCCTCTTGTTATTTAAGTATTTTGACTTTTTGTAATGATAGATAATTTAATTTCTGATATATTGAAACAAACTTGGATAAATTTGGAGTTATATTTTGAAAGTTATGAATTTTCTAATTTTTAATTTTATCGGATTTTTTATGAAACCGATGAAACATAAGTATTTTATCGGATTTTTTCTTAATTTTTATAAAAATTTAATAAAATTTCAAGGATTTTTCAGAATTAAAAATTGAATTTTCTAATTAAAAATCTATGTTTCAGATTTTTATAAGCACGCAGGTGACGTGACGCAATCTGGGGCGTCCGATCGTGTCGCGATCAACGATCAAGGGGGGAGATGACGTGGCAGCACGTGGAGCGTCTGATCGTGCAGTTAAATCGCGATTGTCGATCTTCATTTAAGGCGTGGGTATGTGGCATGATCTGATTCATCGGCGAATCGTTTTAAAATGATTTAATCTCAACTGTTGATCAAAGGAGTTATAACAACTGAGATTAAAACCGACATAAACGCATCTGAGCGTCCGATCAAGATCCAATGGCAGGCGTTTAATTCGTTATTTATATCGCGCGCGATGTGGCATCATGTCGGCGGTCCATCTGTGATCCAAAAACCACAACTTAATTGTAACGATTTCCATCCAAGCGTTTTATCAGAGCCGTTGATCGAAGATTAAATGCCGATCGGACGGTTACGCCTAATTTGCCCTATAAATTGAGATGTTCTTTGACATTGTAAAGCATTTCAGGGCAATTCAACTTGATCGAACTGCTTAGACACCAAATCCTTTAAATCTCTTACTTCCAATTGCTTTTAGACTCATTTTCGCGTCCACGGAGTGCTTGAGAGTGAGATTTCGTGGAGAGACGAGGAAGAAATTGACGCTTGAACATCAACGATCGCGTTTTCCAAATATTTTTGAAAAGCTTTGATCCGGCGACTAAATTGGATCAATTCAATCGCAATCTTGGGTTACGGATCGTGTGTCATCCTAATCTTTCTTCATATAGCTTTAGATTTCATTCATGAATCATAATTTGAGTCAATTTCAATTTCAATTTCGATTTTTCACAAATTTAAATGTCAGAAATTTCTCTCCTGTTCATTTGATGATTTCTCCACGATATCATATCGAAATCCAGTGATTTTTGATTCCGTGGATTCGTATTTGAGTCTTCTTACCAAAAATATCAAATGGCCTTATCCACATTTCATCGTCTGATTTGATCAAATTCAAAGAGATCTTCAGAAATTACCTTAATTCCTTGTGGATTCGACCCTTATTCACCACTATACCTCTCAATTCATGTTTATTTCGTAAAATTGGTGAGTTTGGTATTTATTTTGACTATTGACCATGTGTTTACAACAACCTCGTGGTCTCGATTCGTCAGAGGGGCATTATGAATTTGTAAGAGTGGTGACCTTGAATTACCTAGGGTTACTTCCACATATGGAAATTTTAATGAGTCAAACGAAATTTAATAGCCAATGTGCATGAATCATCCAAATCAATGATTCAAGGCTAGCCCAGGGTTTAGACAAGTCCTACAACATGAGATTTTAGGGGATAATGATCTATCCCACAAAATGAGAGGAACTGTGGTTTGGGTTGATTTGGTCAACAAAAAGTCAAGGGAAAGAAAAAGTCATGGGGCAATTACCTCTCACAATTTTTGTTAATTTCTTGCCTCAATCCGTGCACGATTGAGTTTAGGACGCAAAGGATTCGCAAAGAACTCAATATTTTCCTCCAAAAATGCTCAATTCAACGTTTAATCAAGAGTTAGGAATTTTGTACGAGAGAGAATATGAATTTATAAAGGAATTTGGCAATTTAATCTGTGCCGTCCGCTTTCTTTTAAGAAATCGGACGGCTCAGATGAGGCCACGTCGTGTGGAAGAAGTGGGCCACGATCCCCATGATGTGAGCTCCATGTTCTCTCTTCATTTCCATCGTTTGATCTTCATCGGAGCGTCCACAAGCTGCCATGTGTTGCTCTAGGATTCGTTGGTTGCGTAATTAAGTCCTAGCCATTTGATTTCACTAATGAGATCAACGACTAAAAATTTTCCCACGTGCCCTTGATCGAGATTTGGTGGACTGCGGTCCATCATATCAATGCGCACCACTTACGTACTAGATCCAACACCTCACAAGCTGCCACGTTGCTTGAAAAATAAAAACTTTGGCAAATTGGATTAATCTCCCATGAAAAAAACTTTGGCAAATTAGAGCCTTTATAATGAGGGCCTCATATTATATTTGTGTCCCCCTAACAGACCCAGACGCCTCCCTCTATCGCGATATTCAGGCCCACTATGCTCTAGCCCACTTAGCCCACGTTCCGCTTTGCCTACGCGCCACGTAGGCGCCGGCGTGGGTCCGCGCCAACCCAGCTGGCTTGGTGGCGTGCTGCCACGTGGCAGCGCCACGACGTTATCGTCGCACCAGTCCTTCACCAAATTTTTGCCTCTTTTCTTTGATCTTTTTATATCTAAAAAATTTAAAAAAAGTCTTGAAAAATCAAGAAAAATAGTTAATCTTAAAAAATTCATAACTTCCTTTCTAGAACTCCTTTTTGCATGAAATTTTCTTCATTGGATCAAGAATTTGATCCTCTTCAAATCTATGTGTAAAATAAAACATTAGACAGAAAATAAATTTATGAATGAATTAATTCTTAGTTGACTTTCAAGAGTCAACTAGGTTAATTTCCTCATTTACTCTTAACCCCTTTTTTCTTCTTTTATTCCTCTTCTTAAACCTTCATGCAATCACTTAAATCTTGAAACATTTAAAACCAAGAATTTGAGGTCAAATGCAAGTTGTTTGACCCTTGAAAGGGTCAACCGCACTTCAAACACATAATAATTCTCAAATTGATGAAAATAATGGAATTAAGTGATTTGGCCTTGAATTGAAGAAATCTGGTGAATTGATGACATATCATGACTACATGAACTAGAACCTTGCAAGTTGATAACATGCTATTTATACATGAATTTACATGATTATTAATGCAAATAAAATCATTAATTACTCTAAATGTATACATGTTATCATATTTTAAGTATATTTCTATCATTTTGTATCATTTCATAGTATGATATAAAAATACATCAATTTATGGATTATTATACATAATTAAACATTGTGATTTTTAATCCTAATTATATTTAAGATCATAAACATGTTTTAGTAATGAAAATATAAGAGAAAAGATCTTTATTAACATTTTTGTATTTTTATAAATTTATTTATAAGATACATGAAAGTATTAAATTAATTAAAATTCATTCTCTTATTATTTTCATAATTTGAATTTTTATAATGATAGATTATTCAATTTCTAATCCAACAAAACAAATTTGAATTAATTTGGAGTTGTATTTTGAAAGTTATGATTTTTACAATTTTAAGGAATTTTATAGAATTTTTCTAAAATTATTAAGATTTATTTTCGATTTTTAAAGTTATTTAAAACAATTAAAAAAATGTAAAAAGGGTTAATTTATCGTGCGAGCCCACGTGGATGCGACGTGGCACGCAAGGCCACGTGGCAAAGCCACATGGACCCACGCGAGTGCCTGCGTGGCACGGATGTGACATGTGCGTTTTATATTTACTTGTATTATTATGGTTATAGTACATATAAGCATCCAATATTTTGGATTTAAGCTAACCATTACGTCCGCTCTACGTTTTAAACACATAAATCTCCTTAATTTCTTCCGTGTGAGACTATTGGTATTCTTTTAGTTTGATTGCAGGACGCGTGGCGTGATGTGGAGCGTTGGATCGTAAGCGCGATAAACGGCGCGCGTAGATGCGGTGGACGTGAGGTCCACCCGATCTCCAATCATGCACATGGTTCAAAAGGGACTTAAGTGAAATTAATCAAGACCGTCCATGAAAGGAGTTATAACGCTCACGATGAATCGCGATCAATGGACCTTACGATTAATCGTGACCGCCCGATGAAGATCCGACGGATGCATCAAATGACACGTCTTTTCCAAGCGATCTACTTGGACGCACATCAATCCTCCATCGCTGATCAGATGATCATCAATTTAGAGACACCGATTCACCAAAGGATGCCCCATCTTGACCGTCGATCGCGATTAGCCGTTGGATCTAACGGTTATGCCTCTTTTGTTCTATAAATACACTGTTCTTCGCGAACGGAAGACTTGCCCTTGAATTTTTGAGAAATTCGAACTGTCTAGATACCCAATTTGAGTGTCATTTGATTTATTCATGTTCTTGACTCGTTTTCGCATCCAAGGAGTACTTGAGATCAGATTTTGATCGAGAGATCGAGGAGAAATCACATCTTGAACTTCAATTTCGTCTTCGAAAATGTGTAATTAATTGGATCATTTCGAAGGCTACTTTGGGTTAGATTGCATGTTTTCATCTTAATCTTTCATCATCTAGTGCCAATTTTACATTTTGAATCGTAGATTAAGTTTAATTTAGTTTTAATTTTGGTTTTAATCATTTTCGTGATACGAATTTTTCACCTATCTTCAAACTTCGATTACTCCGCGAATTCTCATCCAAATCACTCGATTTTTGATTCCGTGGATTTGCAATTGAGTTGTCTTTCTTATATTAAATTGCCTAATTTATAATCTCAATTCGTCGTCTGATTTGATCGAATTTCAAAGATATCTCTCAAAATTCCCAAATTTTCCGTGGATTCGACCCTTATTTACCATTATACCATTCAATTAATTAATTAATCATAAATTGGTAAGTTTAAGACTTTGTTTTGACACTATATTGTGTGCATTCAACGACCATACAGATTAGTCTCGTCACAAGTATAAAAGGATCTTGAGAACACATTAGATCATGAGCCGTGTTGGGTAAGAACTCCAATGGTTTGAGTTGTCTCGGTCTTTACAACTCTAGTTATTGAGGTCCATGATTCCGCATATGAATCAAATGAATCACCGCCTTATGTGATGTTACAACTTACTTAAAGATCCCTTAGTGAAAATGGAGGGGCAAGATCAAATCAACCCCTTTTTCTAGATCCAACGCTTCTTGTAAAGCCCAATCTCCTAAGTATGAAAAACAAGAGTTAGAAACACATTGATAATATTAAGGATGCCTTTTTCTATATAATGCCCTTAAACAGTAATAACAAGTACTACCTCATATTGCATGGCACCCTTAGGCATTGTCATCTGTTTCTACACAAGTATGTGCTGCCATGGCGGCTCCCCTACATCATGCACCCAAAGTGAGCTCAATTTTTGTAATTTTTGGTTACAATAAACTCTAAAAAAAATCTCATAAAATCACTTCAAACTTAGAAAAGTCATATTTCTAAATGCACCTCCTTTTTTATCCAAAATTTCTTCATTAAAGAGGAAATTAAATAGTATGTCATCATATGTCATTTCATATTTGAAATAACAAGAGAGTAAAAATATTTATTCCTAAATTTCTATAATCCATTTACAATGACTAAAGTCATAGCACATTACTTTCAAAGTTCATTGACACTGACCATTTACAATGATTTGCTTTATTATTTTACTTATAATTTCAAATTATATTCATACAAATCTTAGAAATTCACAACTGAAGAAAATGAAGTTAATGTTTGAAACCCCATTAAATGGGATAACAAACCAGTTGAGAGGCCCCGTTGGACAGTCCTGGGTTCAACCGAAACATCGGAAATTTTCTGAAATGTTCTAAAGAAAATCGACGACGAGGAAGGCACTTTAAGCGCGGAAAACCGATAATCGGTCATTGTTAAAGAACTCGATTTCACGCCTGCGTGAATTGCTGGAAGTTTACTGCTACGTCCAGCAAGAGAAGCTAAAAAACGTCCCGAGAAATAAAAACACATTCTCTCAAGCAAGAGAACAAAAACATGTTCTTTCAAACAATAACCTCCCGTCACATTCAGATTTAAGCACTTGCCGACTCTCGATCGCCCTCTACTTGAGTCTTCTCTTGGATTCTACTCTCGTATCAAACCCCCAGCTAAGCAAAAGGTTCAGATATGGTTGAATGGTTCGGTCACAGCTTCGCTTTTAGGGTGATGAATGACGCCGAAAGGAACGGCGCAATGTCAAAGAAACGGAAAATAGTAAAAAAAGAAAAAGACATTCAACTTTCCCGGCGAAAAGCCCGACACCGAGATTTGGTTAAGACCGCGTCACTAGATTCAGAAGAAATTGAATGGAGCATTCCCTTGTTTTCCCCAGGTCCTCTCTTCGACTTTTCTGAGCAAATCTGCCAAAGCAGCATTCGTATCGGACCTTAGAACGTTGAAAGATGGCAGATAAGCCTTAGTCAGGTGTTTCCATCGGCCTAGACGTCGCTTCAGTTTTACCAAGAACAGGGTTGTCGAACGCAAGACGCCGGAACTCGCTTTAGACCCGAAGCAGATAACGCCTGCAACAACAGGACAACACAAGACTATTCAATGGTCAGCGTAACGGATAGAAAAGAGATTTTGCAGTTATTTTTAATCTCAATCATGAACCAAATTCAAGATGGATGACGTTTTTGGTTAGCGTTTTCTAATTCCTTCGTGTTTTGATTTGGGACGGTTAAATAAATACTCGTGTATAGACGACTAATAAAAAATTGTCCGCAGGCTATACTTAGAAAATCTGTCGATGCCTGCCCAGAAAAAAAGAGCACCATCTCGACCGCCAATTTAGTGGGCGCCGTGGAAATGACGTTATCACGCTGCCCTCGTCCGTTATAAATAGGAGCTGAAGCAAACCGGTGAGATATCCATCCTGCACTCGTCTTCCCATCTACAAACCAGCGAAGCCATACTCACACCTCGCTCCTCTTTCGACAGAAGATATGGCCACCACCAGCAAAGTTGCACCGGCAGCTCTTCTTCTGCTGCTCATCGCAGCTGCGGCTCTAGTGCCTGCCTCCGCTAGTACCCTGACGGCGTTCTCTGCCAAGGGATGCGCCGGAAAGACCAAGGACGTCAACGGTTGCGGGTGTTTCAAGATCCAGGGGTACCAGGGAGGGTATCACTTCGTGTTTACTCAGAAGCAGAATGCCACTCTCTACACCGGATTAAACTGCGACGGACTCTTCGTCCGTCTGAGCACGGAGACTCGCCGATGCGAGGGCAACAACTTCAACAGCATCTTCATGCACTGCTGAAAGAGTTCATAGAGCATGAAGCTGCCAATAAAGCCCCAGAAGAGGATGCATGTTTACCTTCTCTAAATAAGCTCTCTCTAAAGGAGCCTGTATTACGATTTTATGATTTCAGTGATGTTTAAGGATACCATAAGACCTTTACGTGATCTATTGAGAGGGATAGTTGAGAAGCACAGCCGAAGTACAGTTGACTGAGTTTACGGTGTGGCTGGTGCGGCGATGGAAGTGGTAGAAGAGGGAATTGGGATGGCCGATGGAGATGGCTTGAGGTCATGAGAGGGCTTAGGAGTGCTAAAGGGTTGTTTTCCTGGAAATAATTTCGATAAAATAAAGGTCCTGGAAATAATTCACTGCATCCCTGGGTTTACGTCCCTACCCTCACCCCCAAACCGCCCGCCCTATTAAGGATACAGCAAGAAACCTTAAAGTGTCATCTCCCACAAAGTCAAGGAATATTTAAGAAGCTGGATGCAGCTCGTTTCAGAGGGAGAGACCAAGATAAACATGTTTCGGTGGCGAGTAGATTGTGAGGGAGAGAGACGAAGAATAAAGGTAGAAGAAAGAAGATAAAGAATAGAAGAAAGGTTATGCTGTATTGATCGTACAAGAGTGATATACATTGCGAAAGAACATATCTAGAGTCGCTGAGCACATCTGTTCAAAATCGGTAAGTTTTCCGATGGTAACATCTATAGCGAAGTTGATTCGTCGACAGTTAGCG
Organism: Lemna minuta; assembly: GCA_024174645.1. Lineage (NCBI taxonomy): Eukaryota > Viridiplantae > Streptophyta > Magnoliopsida > Alismatales > Araceae > Lemna > Lemna minuta. The sequence goes on from CM044103.1 coordinate 11,999,630, forward strand.
CACATAGCCGTTATGATGACGTGCGTTCTCCCTGTGTCAGTTGGCTGAGCTATCTTAGTTAAGTAAATCTTGGTTGGTTACTTCATACGGTGGGTTAGTTTAGCTGAGCCCGTCGTGAATTGCTGGAAATTTACAGCAATCTCGAGCAAGGGGAGCCAAAAAACGTCGCGAGTGTTGGAAATCAACTTTGAAGATTTGAGCTCCGCATCATCAACGGCTCGAATGTTCCACAAAATCCTGGGACCGTATTTTTGTTCAGTTTTCTTTCTTTCTTTGATGTCTCTCTCTTCTCAATTGAACTGCTGATCGTGAACGTTTGTTTAAAGGGTGATGACGGACGTGATGAGGCATACAGATTCTAATTTCTCTCAAATCGAAAGTTGTTATTCTTCTCCTTGTTGAGTTTGTAGAATGTTATAAGGTTACGAATCTTTCAGCGAGAAATGCCAGAAATTTCCGGCAAATCGACGGGAAACGCCTTGGAATTTTCGGCAATGAATTTTCTTGAAACCGCCCGAGAAAAGCCCAAAAACCCCTGATGACAAAACACAGAGACATTCCTTCAAGAAATGAATTCAGGAAGATGGTTCTCGATTGCGTCCTCGTCCGCGACTCTTCTCTACATTTTTAGAGGCCATTCTTTCTAATCTGCGTTCACGTCAGGCGCCAGACAGGCAGAAAGAAGTTTCAATTTAGCTAGAAACGGCAATTATCCCCTAAGCATTTCAGCTTTGTGACTAATAGAGATAAACTGAATATCAAGCGAAAGGACAAAGACACATTTCTTCAAGCAATCGTCTCCCGTCATATTCAGATTTAAAGCTTGACCTCTCTCGATCGCCCTCTCATTCAGTATTCTATGTGAGTCTGCTCTTATATCAGGCCCAGCTAAGCAGAAGGTTCAAACACGCTGGATGACCCCGAAGGCAACGGCGCAAGGTCAAAAAATAGTAAAAAAGGATATTCAACTTTCAGACCGCCGAAAGAAACTGCACCGAGATTTAGTTCAGACCGTGTTACCAGATTGAGAAGATATTGAATCGAGCTTTTCCTTGTTTTCCCGAGGTCCTCTCTTCGACTTTTCTGAGCGACTCTGCCTAAGCTGCATTAGTATCGGACCTTCGAACGTTGAAAGATGGCAGATAAGCCTTAGACCGAGGCGTCGCTTTAGTTTTACCAAGAACAGGGTTGTCGAACGCAAGACGCGGGAAGTCGCTTAAGACTGAAGCAGATAACGCCTGCAACAACAGGACGTCACAAGACGATTCAATGGTCAGCGTAACGTATGGAAAAGAGATTTTGAGGTTATTTTTAATCTCAATCAAGAACCGCATTCAAAATGGATGACGGTGGATTGAAATCCAAATCCACGACTTTTGTTCAACGCTTTTAAATTCCTTCGTGTTTTGATTTGGGACAGTTAAAGAAATACTCGTGTATAGACGACTAATCAAAAATTGTCCGCAGGTTATACTTAGTCCATCTGTCGACGCCTGCCCAGAAAAAAAGAGCACCATCTCGACCGCCAATTTTGTGGGCGCCGTGGAAATGACGTTATCGCGCTGCCCTCGTCCGTTATAAATAGGAGCTGAAGGAAACCGGTGAGATATCCATCGTGCACTCGTCTTCCCATCTACAAACCAGAGAAGCAATACTCACACCTCGCTCCTCTTTCGACAGAAGATATGGCCACCACCAGCAAAGTTGCACCGGCAGCTCTTCTTCTGCTGCTCATCGCAGCTGCGGCTCTAGTGCCTGCCTCCGCTAGTACCCTGACGGCGTTCTCTGCCAAGGGATGCGCCGGAAAGACCAAGGACGTCAACGGTTGCGGGTGTTTCAAGATCCAGGGGTACCAGGGAGGGTATCACTTCGTGTTTACTCAGAAGCAGATTGCCACTCTCTACACCGGATTAAACTGCGAAGGACTCTTCGTCCGTCTGAGCACGGAGACTCGCCGATGCGAGGGCAACAACTTCAACAGCATCTTCATGCACTGCTGAAAGAGTTCATGGAGCATGAAGTTGCGAATAAGGCCCCAGAAGGGGATGCATGTTTATCCTCTTTAAATAAGCGCTCACCGAAGGAGCCTGTATTACGATTTTATGATTTCTGTGATATTTAAGTATGAGATATGCTCATCCCGTAAAACATGTGTATAGGGGTTCACAAATCGGACGCACACTAATGTCTTATCCAATCAGCAAACCTGCTAGTGCCACTTCAACCATCGAATGTATAAATTCAATAACGCATTTCAACAATATAAAGACCTGCATCAAAAGGGAAAGAAAATTTACCAGAGAGATGAGAGACAATTCACCGGCAGAGAGAATAAACTCTGCTAAACCCTTAAGATCAAGCTCTGTCCGTTGCCTTCCTCCTTTATCAAAGGCACCTTCTCCCTATTTTCTCAGAGCTTCTTTCTTTTCTTCCAGATCAGTGGGGTAGAGCTCGTTCTCCCCTTTCTAGCTGCCTCCTTCCTCTTGGAGCCCCTAGGGGTGAATGAGCTTTAGAAGAAAATTCGAAACGAGGAGGAAAATCCAGCCGCGGTGATCTGCTTACGGTACTGTTCAAACATTAGAAACAGATCAATAGTAACGAAAGCCCTAGACTTATGGGGATTAGCTTAGACCAATGACCTCCCCTTTCAGCCCATAATGGAGATAATCTCATCTCTCTCAAGGAGCTCTCATGCCAACCAACGATCATCATATGTCCTGCTATGCCTTGTGTAAGTTCTTCATCGCTATACTTGCACAAGTGTTATATGTGTGGACCTTACTAAGCAAAGTTCTTGCTCATCAATACATGTTTGATTCAATGATAGCGTTTTTTAGATATGATAGTGTTTTTTTGAAATGCTTGCTCTTAGAATAATATGCATGAAATTTGCTCGCTCAGTAAACCATTTGACTAATCAACCATTTGGCTGATCACAAAAATACACATAAGACCATTTCGCTCAGTCTTCCACTCTTGTCTATAGGCTAACAAGCTACACCATGTTCCCTAGGTTCTATCAAGACTATAAGAACTCTTATATGTAACGTGTCATCATTAGTTATCATGTACACATAATCCTTCATTCTTGCTAGAAAAATAAATGATTTGGGGTATGATTAACTGTAAAACCTTGTTCTATCACTCAAGTTAGTACTAGTGCATAGTGAAAAATCATCAAGAACCACTTCTTTAACATTTTCACTTCCTTGTTCATAGATTTCACTATAGTTTCGTAATTGGGTTAATCTCCCTTTGTACCAAGGGAAAATGATCTCATCTTGATCACCCTGTTGCGTTCGAGGACTTTATATTATATCTAATCTATGACATTTTATAAAATCTGTAGCTAAGGATTCATAAGTCATATTAAAAATATGATCATCCATCCACAAAATATCTTTTGTGTATCGAGTTTAAGGAGCACATACCTAACCATGACATGAATCAACGTAATTGACATTGAAATATAATACTATTGAAGGATTTATATGAATCTATTAGATGAAATTGTTTTTGAAAGACCACCCACTATCTATTCTAAAAATTTTGTACTGATGACCAAAGAATTTGAAGGCACCTAGACACTTGCAAGGTTAAGTACTTAACCTTCTCTAGCTTGAGGCACATTCACAAGGGAGTCTCTAAACAAAATCTCTTTAAACTTCTTTCCTTGAAGTTCTCGTTACAATGAGGGTCTTACTATGCTTATAAAGACACAAGTAGAATTCTCTAGAATAAGCTAGAGAGTTTGTGTGAGAGAGAGGTTCTAGAATTTTGGAAATGGCATTGCTCAAAAGTTATTTGAAGATGCTCATGGACGGTCTAGAATATTCTAGAAAAAGGCATTAATGGTTGATGTCTTCAGAATCAACCATAATCATTATATGATTCAAATTAAATAGTGATCATTTAGTGACAATATTCTTTTCAAATATTTTGATGTCCTTCTAAAACATCCCTCGGATAGGAATATTTAAAATATATATTTAAAGACTAATGATAATTATATTATAATCTCATCACAATTCTCTTAGCAATTATATATGCTCATAAAATTCATTACAAACATCTAAACGTCGGATCCCGATTCATCGGGAGTGATCTGATGCGTTTTATAACGCACAATGACGGGCTTCATCCGAGCGCTTCATCAAGGATCAAACGGCTGCGATATGATTGAAACGGTTCACGATGAACAGTTTGATCTGAACTGTTGATTGAAGTTCATCGGATGGTTACGCCCAAAAACAATATAAATAGAGATGTTCTTTCGAATTGTAAGGCATTCGAGAAAGAATCAATCTAATTGATCTGTTTAGACACCTACTTTCTTGAATTTCTCAATCCTAACCTCTTCTACACTCAATTTTGCATCCTCGGAGGGCTTAAGATCGAGATTTGGTTGAGAGACGGAGGAGAAATCAAAGCTTGAACCTTTCGATTGCGATTTCCAGATTTTTTATGAAAAGCCTTAATCCCAGCAAATAATTGGTTTAATCCGATTGTAATCGAAGGTTAGTGGAGTCAGTTTTTACTAATCTTTCATCAATTCATGTTTAATTTCAATTTAGATTAGGAATTTAAGTTCAATTTTGTTTAAGTTTCCTCAAAATCGCGATTCTAATTTTCAGAAATCTCTCCCCACTTCGATCGTCAATTTCTCCGCGAAATCAAAGTCAAATTCGATGATTTTTGATTCCGTGGAAACGATTTGAAGTTCTCTTTCACAGTCTACCATTTTCCCCAATTTCTATCATCAATTCATCGTTCGATTTGATCAAATTCGAAGAGATCATCATAAATTTCCTTATTTGCATGTGGATTCGACCCTCATTTACCATTATACCCCTCAATTCGAATCAATTTCATCAAATTGGTAAGTTGGGACTATATTTTGACACAAGACCATGTGAAATTGATGACCTCGCAGTCTCATCTCGTCACCTCCCTTTCGGGCCCCACTTAAGAAGCCTAGTCTTGTTGACCTTTTTATCTATGATATGTTGGGCTATTAGGTTCGTGGGCCTCAACAGGTCCCTTTCCCCTCTCGGCCCATTGACGAGTCGTTTTCGTGCGTCGTTAAAACACAAAAAAGTAGGTCAAACAAAATTTATTAAAAATCGAACACAGAAAGATAAGATATAAAATCAAGTAATGTGTAAGTATCGGGTCGATCCACAAAGAGTAGGGTTGACTTTAATCGCAGAGTTGACTTGGTCAAAATTAGGTTTAAAACGAGTTTTAAATAAGTAAAAATAAGAAGTAATGAATGGAAATGATATAAATAAGATAAATAAGAAGTTTTAAGAATTTAATTCTCGGGTTTGACAGAGAAAAGTCAAAAGTCCAAGTCAAGGCATTGACTTTGACCAATAATAGGTGTTCTGTAAAATCAGAGAATCAAAAAGAGTCAGAAGATTACGAAAATTAGATATTTGGAAACTAGAGAGAAAGTGGAATTTATTGATATATAATTCATGATTTTTGTATAAGAAATGGATTTATTATGAATTATTGAAAATCAACTATCAGAAAATCCCCGAAATTAACACCTCAGAGGAAATCTTCAAATTGAATGGCCAATGAAATCCAAATCTTGCAATTTCTATGTCAATAGAAAGCTAAGAACCATATAAATCTAACAAGACTAAAATTATGGAATTCAGATTTGTCAATTAAAAGTAATTGACCACGAAAGTCAACGTTTGACTTCTGATAAAAGATGAACAGTCCTTCGTCAAACGTCAAGTTGGAGGGTCAAATGAACTCGGAATTTGTTGAATTTTCTATCCACGGAAAGCTGATGAAAAGAGGAATCCATTGAACTTAGAATCAAGTGATTTGGAATTATAATGAGAGAGATATACTATTTTCAAAATCAGCAATTTTTCGGACTTGAATTTGGGGAAAATGAAGAACACTATAAACTGATTTGCAAAATAAAACTTCTAATTCTAATAAAAACTCAAATTACCTCCTGATAATCGATCACATCTCACTACTAACCTGATTTCCGTAAGAATGGGGATTCAATTCTCGTGGATTGAAGCGAATTTGCTCGGATTCTTCCTCGCGGACGTTCGGATTTCAAGGGGAAAATTCGATGAAATCAAGGAGAAATTCGCGATCAATACCGCTCAAATTGCTTCGCAATCGAGTCTAAACGCGGGGGGGGTCACGATGAACTAGAGATCTTCCTTGAAATTTGCTTAATTCCTTCATGAATTGATCAAAAGTTGAAGAACAGATGGAGCATACATAGGTTTTTAAAGGGAAAATTAGCCCACAAATCATGGCCAATTTAAGCGGTCGTGGGAGTGGTTTGATGGCGTCGAGGGGGCAATTCTGTTGGCATAGATCGTGGCTTCAATTCCGCGACACTTCAGCTTCCATTTCGCTTCCAAAAAGCACCACGATCGCGCCGCGATCGGGCCACGATCGTGAGTAAATCGTGATCTCAATCCTCAATGAATGCCATTTAATGCTCGTGGAGATGATTCCATGACAAAAGATCCACAATTGCGGCTCGATCGCGCCGTGATCGCGGTTCGATCGGACTGCGATCGTGGAGTTCTTCTGCGAGTTGTCCTAGCCGTCTGATGGAGCTCACGACTTGATGAAGATCGGACGTTCCACAGAAGTCCACGCGTCGCCAAGGTGAGATGAAGATCGTGGCCGTCTGATGGAGATCGCGCGGTCGCAATGTGTCCGCGCAGTGCTCTCGATCGCGGAAGATCGTGATCGTCCACTCGGTGCTTCCGATCGCAAGAGATCACGTCAGCCCAATGAAGATCTGATGAAGATTTGATCAAGACTACGATCCACCACGATCAAATCGCGATGGGAATCAAACACTTCTGACACCACCACGTGTCAGCAGGTGAGCCGTCGATCGTCTCCACTTAGTGAGGTATTAGTGCACGTGCGTTGATTAATGATCACGTGGACTTGGGTCCACGCGATCGACGCGTTTTAAACGACGCGATTAGGATCCAACGTACACAGTGTCTCCACGTCACATGTAAAAGAAAAACCATGTGGGAACATAGTCCCACACGGAAGAAAAAAAACGCAAACGGTAAGTATAAATATTGGGGCGGTATAACGCTTTCGCGTTACCGCCCCCACTATCTTACCAGGGCTCCACTATACCCGTGGGCACTCCTTAAGCGAACCCCCCTATGCCATGTGGCGCCCCTCACGGGCGTCCGCATGGACCTGTCCGCGTGGCCTCCTGCCACGCGTCAGCGCCACCTGCGCCTGGCGCGGGCTAGTCGTGGCTCTGCTACGTGGCCTTAGTGCCACGTCGCATCCACGCGCTGGTGCCGCGTGCCACGTCAGCTCGCCGACTGGGCCCGCTCGCCACGTCATCACTTGCGGTATGTTCACCCCTTTTTCGCGATTTAAATAAGGAAAACTTCATAAAAAAATCAATTAAAAATCAATTAAATTCAGAAAAAGGGCAGAAATTTCATAAATTCATAACTTTAAATATACAACTCCTTTTTAATGCAAATTTTCTCCATTGGATCAAAAATTCTTTTCTTTTTGATACCATGTCATTTAAAATATATTTTGAAAGAAGAAATCAAGATGAATTAGAGTTTACTTAAATCATTTCTCATTAAACATTCTAAATCATAAATTCATCCTGAAATTATCCTTCCAAACATTTACTAAAGTCAAGAATCATTCAATAACATAGGTTAACTTCTATGAATTTAAACTTAACAAAAGATTAATCATCTATTAAGCATGAAATTATCCCTAATTTATGCATAAATATCAACTTTAGTGAAATAACATGCCAATGGAGAAAATTCCTAAAAAGTATGATAACATGCATCATATTCACATAAAATAAGCATGAATATGAGTTAATTAGGATAAGAATTTAAGTTATAAATGCATGTTATCACCCATCTTGGGCTCTATACCCGCCCAAGTCGCGCCCGGGCCCTCACTCCTCAAGCCGCGCCAATGCCCATCCGAAGCCGACCTTGCACCCGTCCTAGGTTGGGCCTGTGCCGAGCCCCTGGTCGGGCCCGCGTCTTGCCACAGGCCGCACTGGAATCTGGCTCTAGGTGGCTTCCCGCGCCTCGTTCTAGGCTGCGCCCGCGCCGTACCTAGGCTGTGCCCACGCCATGCCTCTGTTTGCGCCTGTGCATCCTCGCCTCGCACCGTCTGCGACCCATGCGCCCTGCCTGATTGCTTTGCGCCCAGCCGTCTGGCTATTCCCAAATACTCAAGCCCACTTCCTCGCATCCTGCCATCATTCTTCCCCGATGTCGCTCTTCCACTGACAACCTTTCATCAGTCAAGCGTTAGTGCTGTGTACGAATGGCCTCGCTTGTCACGACCGACCTGGCTCGCACCTTGCAGGTTAGGAACGTACTCCCTTTCTTTATTTTGAAGTAGTTTTATTTGTTGCAGTATTTCTAACACTTGCTTCCACCACCATCGGGTCCTAGTTTAGGTTAGTTGATAGGACTACTCGAGTGCATTGAAATCGTGGTCCAATCCGTGGGGTTGAATGTCGAGCTCCCCTCGACAACCCAAGGCCTAGTGCTTGCGAGGATGTGGACGTAAAGGTCTCCCAGACTAACACTACTCGGCACACTCCAGGGGTTTCGGAGATGACATGGAAGAAGGCAGTTGTTTGTAGGCATTGATAGATCATCTCATCATTGTAGGTCGCCATAGGGTTTCCATTCCCTAGATTCACCTTTAGTACTTCGTTGCATGATCGGGTTTATCCGCCTGGTCCGGCATCAAAAACATTAGACAAAAAATAAAGCTATGAATGAATTAATTCTTAGTTGACTTTCTAGAGTCAAGTAGGTTAATTTCCTCATTTACACTTTACCCCTTTTTTCTTCTTTTCTTCCTCTTCTTAAACCTTCATGCAATCACTTAAATCCTGAAACATTTAAAACCAAGAATTTGAGGTTAAATACAAGTTGTTTGACCCTTGAAAGGGTCAACTGTACTTAAAACACATAATAATGCTCAAATTGATGAAAAATATGGAATTAAGTGATTTGGCCTTCAATTGCAGAAAATTCTATTTTAAGATGACAACATGCATCATATAGACTGAAATTATGTATAAAAAGTGTCTAAAGATATGTAGATGCATATAATTTGTGCCTCCCTAATGTCACGCCTCCACCATGTTGCTAAGAAGCTAGATGCATGCCTCCTCTCAGAGTGTCACCTCCTTTTGGCATCCATGCCTCCATGCCGCCATGATGGAGAATTATTTCAACACAAGGACACAAGGGTTCCAAGTGAACCTAGGTATAAACTAAGGAAGAGAACTCATTCTCAAAAGTAACAAAAGAGTATGCTCCTCCTTATTCACAAGTTTGAGAAATTATCCATTCATGAAATGAATGAAGAAGACATTAAAAGAGAGTGTAGACCAAAAGGGACTTAGTTTCCCTCCTTCTCCAATTATATTCTGATCTAAAGATTGACTTGGTCATATGCAATTAAGTTCCCATCTCTAGAATACTTAGAATTCCATACTTGGACCAACTCAACCTCCTTCTACCTTGATATAGGTTCCTCATCATCCCAACTCTATTCACCATATCATAGGTACCTTTGTATAAATAAAAGATCTCAAAATATTAGGTAACATCTTTGTTTTAATAAGCCCTTCTCTCTTTGAGTCCCACCCATAGTTAGAATTATAGGAGAGATCTATATTTTATTACTTATGGAAGAAAATATCTTTAGACTCTACTTCAAGACAAAAGCCGTAGCATGAATAAACCTATGAATTTATGAAGATCGACCAGCATGGAAAAGCAAATATGATGACATCATATTTAGTATCTTGTGGCTGATATTGCTGATTATATGCTTCAAGAGACATTCAAAAACCGTTTAACTTGAGGAAATGAAGACCATTGAGCTCTCTTTCAAGTCAAAGCCTGTGCGAGCACAGAGATTATTCAACATGACATTCTTTAAAGTCAAACAGGAGAAGACATTATGATACTCATTCATCAAGGAGAATTTTCGCTGAATTGAAGATTGCTGTCATGGCACCAAAACCATGTAGACATCTCCAACATCTTATCTCTCCATCGGCCCTCCAACAATGCCAAAAAACACTAGCATCTTAATCGCGATCTTTCGCGCTCAAGACCTCTCTATCTTCACTGCAATTCACATTGCCGCAAATTCAACCAGCCACCACGACGATCTCGCACTGCTAAACTCTACCTTGCGTCCCTTCTTTTCCACATCACCAGCCGACCAAGCAAAGGATTAAATTATCCACGTCGTTAATCGTCTCGTCCACCACAGAATCACGAACACCGTTATCCACATAGCTCTCCTCGACCTCAACATCGATGAGCTCCTTCCCAACGTCAAGAACAAGAGTATCATCACCTGTGTCATCGTCTGCTATCTGCCTTCTCGTCGCCTCACCCAAGTGGATTTTAAAAGGACACGAGGCCACGCCAACCCAGTCAGCCACTATCCTTAAGCAATGGCGTTAACTCTCTTCTTATGGTTACAATCAACTGAATGCTCAAGCGGTAGGAGAATATTGGAACGTCTCAAACCCGACCCGATCCATGAGTGCCTCATTAGGATCTCACAACCATCAAGTCGCCTTGAGATAATTGAGATTAAACATCTCATTTTTCGGCTAAACTGAGATCCTTTAAAACATAGTAAGAACTCCCGAGACATATCGCCACTGCTTATAAGCGAGGGATAACCACCGCGACGCATCCTTTCAACATAAACTCTTTTCTCCTCACCCTATAAAAGGGAAAATTGTAAGACAAACAAGAAATGATGATGTTTTTATGAATGAAATTGTTTTCTTTAAGAAAACTGTTTGTGTTCTTGTGAATCCCATGACTTCTCCCATTTCCTATCACTCCGAGTTCTATCTCCCTTTCTGTTCATACTCTCGTTCTGTCCCTTTCATTCACTTCATGTCAGAGATAACCCGAGGAGACCTTTTGTCATTTGGCGAATTCAGAAGCATCAGCTTCACTTCATGTCCGAAACAAGGTACTCGTCCTCTCTATCTTATTATATGTATTAAGAGTTCAGTTCTTAGATCAATACATTCAATATTGACCAATTTTTCCTATCTGTTCTCTATCACATATGTATCATCCGAAATCATACTAAGATAATTCCCAATCTTTAGTAATATCATTACTAAATCTTCCCTACGTTATAAGAATAAATTAGAAATTCATCCTCTTCATTACATAAACCGAATCAACCTCTCACCCATCTTTCTTCTCATCGCATTCATACCCATCATCATCGCACTTGTCTTCATCTTTCTGATTTATCCTATCATATCTTCACTGAGTTATATCTCCATTCCAAAGTGATATCATTCATAGATCCATTCTCAATCTGTAGGATCATTTTAGAGTTTAATCTCAGTAGAAATTCATCATATAACTCACTCACTCTCATTCGCATTTCCATACTCATATTCTTTTCATCATACTTAGCCTCTTTCTCAAAATATCCTACATCACTCCACCTTGTGCTTGTTTTCCATCTTCAGGTGTATGTGTGCCTCCTCCCTCACCTGCAAAAGATGTCATGAATGGCCTCGCTGCTCCAGCATTGCGTGTGCCCTAACTTGGGAGTTGCATACTGCCTCCCTACTATGCATGCCTTCTTCCAATGCATTACCTCCAATCACTTGCACAAGCACCACCTTTAACGCTATGTGTCCCTAGCTGCTCTAATGTTGCCATGCTTTTTGCATTTACCATTCTCCCTCACTTCATGGGTGATGCATGTTATGCCTCTTGATCGTAGATACACTTTGCAATTATCACATGGATGCTTAACATTATCAAGCATTGTTGAACCCCTATCTCATACCAAGCCTTCTCTTGCTCAATTTCCACACCAAGTAAGTCAGCTAGATGAGAATCAGCCATATGGTGGAGCTCTTTGTCTCCCTTGTCTTCAAGCGGGGTAATCTCTCCCTTCAAGTTCACTTTGGTCATCTACAAGCTGTCATCCTTGAGGTTGATATCTATTAGCATTCTACTATGGATCTTTCAACTCTTTAGCGATATCGCCAAGAGTTTTTTTTGGTATATATTATAGTGGTTCACACTCATCTATATAATAACATGCAATTTATACTGGTAATGATATGATTAATAATGCAAATGAAGGCATAAAGCATTTCATTCTTATGCATGTTATCATACTTTGAGTGCATATCTATCATTCTATGAAATTTAAAGTTATGATCTCAAAATGTAATATTTTAGGGATATTTATAAATAATTAAAGAGAGATATTTGAAATTAGATTATTTCCCTTTTATATTTGAGATTATAATTAATTTTGAATATCAATTAATAAGATAAAATATTTTTGTAACCAAACTCATATATTTTTTATAATTTTATTTTCCAAAAGAAATGAGTATTTTTTAGATAAAATTTTTTATTCTCTCATTATTCTATTAAATTTGAATTTTTATAATGAAAGATTATTTAGTTTCTGATAAAAAAATTGGATTAAAAAGGAGTTCTATTTTGAAAGTTATGAATTTTCTCATTCTTCAGGATTTTTCTAGAATTTTTCTAAATTTCTATGAATTTTCCTATATTTATTTTAAATTTATCTATATTTAAATATAAAAAAATCTGCTTTTTTATCGCGCTGACATGGAAAATGCGTCAGCATGTCACCACATGGTGACGTGGACATGCGCCACGTGGTGCACAATGTGCACGTCATTAGCACACATAGATTAATAGCTAAGCATCCTACTAGGGCATAAGCTATTAAGTAAGGGCATATGCTCTTATATATGCGTCATCTTACCCTACTTTTTCTGATGTCGGACTATTTGTGTCTTTATTTCTTTGTAGGTGAAATGGCATCATTTGAGGCATTCGTTGTGTGGATTTAATCAACCCAATTGATCTTCATTTACTCGAGGGGTTACATGGCCTAATGCAATTGGACGTTGGTTCGACATATAAACTCATAATGAATCATGATTGTTCACTGCAAGAGTTATAACTGTCAACATGATGTAGGATATTTAGGAATTGATCTAAATCCTACAATATGAGGGAGGATCTATGAAGTGATATCAGTGAGAAAGAAGTTTATAATTCAGAGAAATAAGGTAGAGAATAATTCATAAAATATTAGGAGAGAAGAAGATGATGATAAAAGATGATAATATGAATGTGGAGAAAAGATATTTAAAGAGAAGATATTATATATTATTTAGGGAATAAGAATTATTATTATGAAATTTATTTAGTGCAGGGAGAAAAATGAGATGGATGATATGTATAACTATATATAATATAAGATATTAGGATTAACCATATCAAGGAATCTAAGAGATAAGAAAGGCCGAAGAGAGGATTTTATATTGGAGGAGAATAGTGTATGTGATATAGAGTTGGAAATAGAGAGTAGAAGAAAAGAATGAAGACTGTTGACAGGTGAATAGATAGAAGAGGATGATTCGGACAGAGGAAAGAAGAGGGTGAGTAATAGCGATAGGGAAGATAAGGGCGTGGAAGTAGAGAAAATTAGAGATGATATAGTGGTACAGGTAACGGTAAGAAATAGGGAATAGATAGGTAGATAGGTAGACGTTGGACTTACGGATTTATGAAGAATTGTTAATCACGATGATGTAAGGGAGGATGATACCTGAAAGGAATATGGGTAGATGACGCCTTGGATTGCCGATAGATTCCGAATCTTCCGTCGTTTGCGTCTGGACGTAAAGTGATTGAAAGAAGACAGAAATGGGGGAGAAAAGAGAGGGAGGTAGAATCGGAAGATGAAGGTTGCGGGAGAGGCACAGGGAAAACACGATGAACACAAAGGGTAAAACGAACCAAAAAGGGTAACCAAGTTTTTCATAAAACAACATATCCTCTCTTTCGTTACAACTTTCGGTTTTATAGAACTAGATAAGAAGATAACTTAACGAAACGACGCTTTGCGGTGTTGTCGCTCGTGCGGGAACAGTTACGCCGGTTTTGTTTGCAAGGTTGGATCGAGTCAAAGATTTCCTGAAGCTTTTAGGCATCAGTGTGTCTTGTCGTTTCAGTCAAAAGAGTGATATATTGACGTTGTTTCGTGATTTCACGAGTTCGTGGTTGTCGTTGACTTAATTTCGTTGCTTTGTCGTCTTCGGTTTGATCAGTAGACGACGGGAAGACTATAGATACGTGGAGTTGTTTTTCCTATGGGCTGCATCATGTATTCGCCGATCTCTACTTCCTCGACTCCCGATTCGAAGGCAAACTGCAAGGCCTCTATCGTCTTCTTCGTGCACTCCACCATATAACCTTCGTGGCTTTTGAGCTTGTCGCCCATGAAGGCTGGGGCGACGATGTGGCGTTGGTGGAGCCACTCGTCATTGTCTTCAACAATGCAACATGTCGTGATGGAATTATGCTTTGTTCCCGTGAGGTCTTAAGGCAATTGTGGATGGTATCTCGCGATGGTAGTCCAATGTCTATTATTATGAGTTTGAGCTTCTCGTGAAAGTCCATGATAACAGTCCGGCGATGATCTTGAAGGTGTAGTAGTTAAGGGGCTGTCCTTTAGTAGATTTCAGATTGAGTTGTCCTTCTTTTCATTGTCTGTGGAAGCTTTGAAGAGGAGAGATAATTCTCCTTGGGGAATTAGTCCTTCAATTCTTCTTGGTTGACTTTGACATCTTCTTTGTTTCCATGATGGTCTTAGAATAATAGGTATAAGCTTGTTGAGTTTCTCTCTATATTTCAGCTTGGATCTTCCTTTTCTTCTATGAAGCTTCTCTTAGACTCTTCATGAAGTCTTTGTCTTGAGATGGAATTCAAGGGTAATATCAAGTGGATCTCTCCTATAATTCTAACTAAGGGTGGTTTCAAAGAAATAAAGGGATGTAATTCAAAGAGTTTTCCTGCTGATTTTCTTTTGAGATCATTAATTCGAATAATATAAGGTACCTAAGATATGGTAGAGAATTTTTGGAAATTAAGGAACCTATATCAAAGGTAAAAGGGTGGTTGACTTGGTACATTCAAGGAATTCTAATATCTAATGATAAGGATTAAATGCTTTGACCAAGTGAATCTTTAGATCAGTATAAAATAGGGAAGGGAGGGAAGATAATTCCCTTAAGATCTACACTCTCTTTAGTTATTTAGAGAGGTCTTCTTCATCCATTTAATGAATGGATGATTTTTGAAGTTGGTGGATAAGGAAGAGGAGGAGGAGGATAGGTTCACTAAGGCATAAAACATTCCATTTTTATGCAAGTTATCATACTTTTAGTTCATGTCTATCATTTCATGCAATTTTAAGTTATAATCTCAAAATGCATTATTTTAGCAATAATTATGCATTTTAAAGAATATATTTTAGATTAGATTATTCACATCTATATTTGAGATTATAATCAGGTTTTAATGGGAAATAATAAGATAAAATACTTTTTGAATACTCATCTATTTTTCTAAGTTTTAATTTTTGAGTGTATTTTTTAAATAAAAATTTATTCTCTTTTTAGATAAATAATTTGATTTTTTAAAATGATAGATAATTTAATTTCTGATCTAATGAAACAAATTTGGATTAATTTGGAGTTATATTTTGAAAGTTATGAATTATCTAATTTTTAGGAATTTTTCTGAAATTTTCTGAATTTTTATGAATTTAATTTGATTTATTTTGAATTAAATGAATAAAAAATTATTTTTTATCACGTACTAATGTGGCAACTGATGTGGCACGAACAAAAATGACCGCACCACGTGGCAACATATGAGACCGCAACGTGTCACACATGTATATATGTACGCGCGTGTGTGAGTGCATATGTGTGCGCACGTGTGTGCGTGCGTGTGTGTGTAAATAAGGAGAAAGCACCCTATTGCGGATTTTTGCTAACTCCTTATGATGTAGGATATTTTAGAATGATGATATGTGAGGTGATAATGATATGATTAGGAGAATAATCCTAGAAGGAATGAAGGATCTATGAAGGATATCACTATGATGGATTATTAATATTATTTAATGAATGGGTAATGAGAAGGATTGGGTTATTAAAAGAAGGGAGTGGAGAAAAGGTTATGAATTATATTATAATGTAGAGATTATATAAGAAGGATATCGGTAAGGATATTATATTATATAATATTGAGTAGCGGTGGAGGGGAAGTGAGAAGAAGGGCGGAAAAGATGAACACTGGGAGGAGAATAAAGGAGTGAAGAACGTTGGACTTAAGATAATTGGAAGCAAATCTTAATCACCGTAATGGAGTGAGGACGATTACCTGAGTGGCGAGGAAATGACGCTCCTGGCTTCTTTAAATGGTATGGATTATCCTCAGTGAACCCCTGATGACAGTGATTGAAAGCGAAAGAGCGGGAGGGAGAAAAGACGGTGGAAGATAGAACTCGGAGGCGAAGACGAGGCAGAAGGAACGATGGAGATACGAGCGTGAATGCAAACACAAGGGAAAACCAGATTTCATTCAAAATACCACTTGTTCTTCTTTGACTCACAACTGACTTTTAAAGAGGGGAGCGGAGAACGTGGAAGTGAAGGGACGTGTCGCGACGGTTGCACGCGTATGAGAAATACAACTTCACGTTATTTCCCTTCTTTCGTACGTGGATTCCTTGACGGCGATTGAAAATGAGCTGTCTCTATGGTCGGTGACGAAGTCAGCGGTTGCGGAGGCAGTTACATTGATTAGATATCTTCAGAAGACTCGGATTATCTTCGAGGAGGTCGGCAGCTCCGTTTCGCGTTCTTATTTTGATATTGCTCGATGACGTCGTCACGGGTCGTCGCGGATATTCTGCTGACCGAATTTGTCGTCCTTTTGCAAGTAAACAGTGAATGGATGAAAAGATGAGAATCCTCCGGAATTAATCTCGTCCGAGGATAGTTCGTAGGTGGTGTTGTGGATGCCCATCGGTCTGTGTCGATATTGACGGCTGTAGGATGATAATGATGCATTTGTAGGCTCGCGGTGTAATCTCGGTCGCGCGGGGTGATGTTACGAGAGTCGGGCGAATTTCTGGACGTCGCGCCTCTTTGTAGTGATCACAGGAATGACAGAATCGGATCCTGGACATGCATCCCTCGTACTCCACCTCATCGCTTTAGGCGGGACACTTTGCCATCTCCTGAGGTTGCAGCTCTTGGTTGATGCCGGCGAATGCCTGCAAATTTCAACAGAGCGGGTTTCTTCTCGACGAGGGAATATTAGGATATCTTGATGCTGTCGTGGAGCGGAAGTAGGCGTGTGGAGCGGAATTATCTTCCTCGCGATTTACTCCTTCAAGCCAATCCTATCATCGGACTTATCTGGCTTGTATCGTGGAAGGCTTTTGTCTTTTCACGAGCCTCCGAGGACAGTTGAAGAGGCAACTGGTAAGTTCTTCTGTTGCGTTCCGTTTCACTCAAAGTCTGCTTTCGGTTTTTCTCGTCGTTTAGCTTCTTTATTGGTCAGAATAACGATAAGGGTGGGCAGAGAATAATTGACGACGATGATGACGGTCTTCCAGTCTTTGACTCGAGAAGGCGCTGGAGAGGCGCTCGAGGTGTTTTGTCAACGGTATCTTCAGGGCGTTGACTTCTTTTTGCTCTTACGATGTCTGTGGGAGATGAGGTGTAACTCCTTGGTCTTGAGAAGATGCTTCTTTGATGGTGATTCTCGTGAGGCTTTGGTATAATGATCTTCCTTCAGCTTGAGGGAATCATGTAATTGATATATGTCATTCATGAGTGTCTTCTTGATGATAGATTCTTCCTTATAATTGCATGGGTATATATGCAAGAGTCTTGTCTTGAGGTAACTTCCAAGATAATAGTTTCCATTAGATCTCTTCTAGATTTCTACTTAAGGGTGGTTTTCAAAGAAAGAAGGAATATATCACAATGGTGTTCCTATTGATGTTTCTTGAGATCATTATTCATAATTATACAAGGTTACCTATGATATAGTGGATGTGGTTTGGGAATTAGGATCCTATATCAAGGTAGAAGATGGTTGACTTGGTCCATTCAAAGGATTCTAAGTATCTAAGGATAAGGTTTAAATTCTTTTGACCAAGTCAATCTTTAGATCAGTGTAAAATAGGAAAAAGGAGGGAAGATAATTCCCTTAAGATCTACACTCTCTTTCAAGGTGTTAGAGAGGTCTTTCTCTATTCATTTAGTGGATGGTGAGTTTTTCAAACTCATGAGGGAGGAGGAGTAAAGTATTTTGTTGCACTTGGGGAGGATTTCTCTTCCTTAGGTTATATCTTGTTTCACTTGGAATCCTAGTGTTCATGTCTTTGGATAATTCTCCATCACCTTATTTGTGTATTACTTATATATATGCACATTCAACTGAATTGTTATCATGTTAGACTCTATGTATGTTTTTATGTGCGGAGATGACGTGGCAGTGCATGGAGTGTCCGATCGTGTGATTAAATCGTGATTGTCGGTCCTCACTTAAGGCGGGGGATACATGGCACATTTCTACTCGTCGATGAATTGTTTTAAAAATGATTTAATCTTAGTCGTTCATCAAAAGAGTTATAAAGGCTAAGATTTAAACGCATCTGGAAAATTGGATCAAGATCGAACGGATGGCGTTTCATGCGTTCCCTCTTCACGCACGACGTGCTCAAATCTCGGCAGTCCATCTCCCATCCAACAGCTACAACTTAACCATAACGATTCACAAACATGCATTTCATCAAAGACATTGATCAAAGATTAAATGCTTCATCTGAGGGTTATGCCCACATTTTCTATAAATTGAGATGTTCTTCGATATTATAAATCATTCTTGGATGTTTTTGAGTAATTGAACTGTTGAGAGACCACTATCCTTGAATCTCTTGCTTCCAATTGCTTCTAGACTCATTTCCGCATCAGCTGAGTGGTTGGAAGTGAGATTTCATCGATAAAATAGAGAGAATTCACCTCTTGAACGTCAATGATCGTCTTCGAAATCACGGAATGAAGAGCCTTAAATACGGCGACTAATTGGATCATTTTGATCTCTATCTCGGGTTAGATTATGTAATGTCCTCCCTATCTTTCATCCTGTATCATTAGATTGTAATTTAGAATCGTAGATTTGATTAATTGTAGGTTTTATTTCAGATTTCTTCAATTTCTCGTTCAGAAATTTCTACCAAATCTCCTCTTTGATTTCTCCATGAATCTTGATCAAAATGGAGTGATTTTTTATTCTGTGGATTCCTCTTTGAGTTCTCTTTCTAAATCCCTAATTTCTCACCTCAATTCATCATTTGATTTGATCAAATTTCAAAGAGTACCTCGAAAATACCTTATCCTATTCAATTCACCACTATCCTATTCAATTCATGATTATTTTATTCAATTGGTGAGTTTGGTATTCTATTTTTGACACGGAGTTGGATGTATTCAAAAACCACACAAATTTATCTTGTCAAATGGTGCCGCTGCTGGGGAATTAAGGCATATTTTTGAGAAAATTTGTCAATTTTGACTTGGTCAACTTTGGATTTTTCATTTTATTTCTTAATTGTAACTCGCATCTATCCTATATTAAGTGATCCGAAGTAGAAACTCATCTTCGAGATCCTTAATTCGATGAGAACAACTGATTTTGGCCCCTTTTTTAAGGATTACGGGTGATCATTTTTCAAAATCGCGTTAAGAAAGCATAATTCTCATGGATATCGGCACCCATGTATGACCGTTGTCATTATTTGACAATTATATTATATATACATTTATTATTTTCATGAAATGACATTCACTTGGAAAACATGTTCTAATCCCTTCCGAATATGAAATTTATTGTAAAGGATCCTCAATTCGATGTCATCTTGAGTAATTTTCCCTTTTCCGAGGATTACGGTCTATTGCTCACGGGTATTGTTTTGAGAGGGCCAAGCTCTCACGAAATCACGCATGACTTGTTTACTAATCATTGTTGATTTGTATCTTTATTGAAATTCACGATTCTATATGAAAAGCTTGTTGTACTAGGGTTAATTAGAGTTTGACATCGTCCTAGGCCGCATCGAAGCCATGCTTTGAGTAGACTTATGATTTGATAGACTTGAAGTGATTTAAATTTCAACCGCTCAATCGATAAAACTTTTTTTTGGAAAATATATCTATATTTCTATATTTATATATATAATATAATATAATATATTACCTCCAATAAATTGTGATTACATGAATCTAATTTGATGATATGATTTGAATTTCATACATAAATTCTGAATTTCATCTTCAAACAATAGAGTATAATGATTTATTATTCATAACAAGGATAATTATGGTTTTGATCTTGAGGAATTTTCTTATCATGCATCAAGTTCTGATTCATAATAATAACCACATTAGTTTTTGGAGAAGATGAGCTTAAATGAGTCTGGCGCAAGACGTTAAACTTAGCACTTATTGGGAGGAAACCCAAAGTTATCATTTTTGTGTTTTTGCTTTTAGTTTTGGCAGAATAAAAACATTGTCGAAGAACTATATTTTGAGGGGTGCACGCGCAAGAAATCCCATGAACAAGCATCCAAAAGCCTAAATGAGTTTTTCTAAACCCTTTTCTCCTCACCACATTGTTTTTTATTTTTCATGCCATGATCAATATTCCTACCATCTTTCTTCATGAGCATAATGATTTCATTGAGGACAATGAAGCGTTTAAGTTGGGGGGTGAGGACTAAGAAAAATTTAATAATTTTTCAAATATTTTGAAATTATAAATTCTAAAACTCCTATTTTCCAAATTTTTACCACTTTTCTCCACCTTAGAAGTCTTGAAAGTTTGAGATCCTATCTACTAGAAATATTGAAGTGAGGGCCTTATAGCCTATATGATTACATTTTGAGTAATAAAGCCAAGTGATCTAGATAAACCATGGGATTAACTTTAGTGGTTGACTTCTTTGGGTTTGGGTATCTGACGAAGCGTTTTATGCGGTCGTTAAAACACACAACCGTCAGTCAAACAAAATTTATAATTCCAAACTCACAATGACAAAAATATAAAATCAAGTATAGTGCATGTATTGGGTCGATCTACTGATAACACGGTTGACTTTTTATTGCGAGTTGACTCGGTCAAATTTAGGTTTGATTAGGGTTTTACAGAAATGATAATGATATATAATCAATCAAAATGATCTAAATATATGAGATAATATATTTTAAGATAATATAAAACTGATTTTTATAAGAATAGTCAAAAGTCAAGGTCAAAGCATTGACTTTGACCAATAGTTGACTTCTGCAAAAGCAGACAATCAAAAAAGGCTCAGAAGATTACGAAAATTATATATTCAGAAACTAGAGAGAAAATGAAATTTATTGATATAGAATTCATGATTTTTTGATAAGAATTGGATTTATTATAAATGATTAAAAATCAAAGATCAGAAAAATCCCGAAATCAACACTTTAGTGAAAATCTGCTAATTGACTAACCAAATGATATCCAAATCTTGCAATTAATATATCAATAGAAAGCTAACGACCAGATGAGTCCAAAGAAACCTAAATTGTTAAATTCCTATTAATATTTTAAGAGTAATTGATCCTGCAAGTCAACGCCAAAATTCGGATTGAAAATGAATAGTTGTTGGTCAAACGTTAAATTGAGGGGTGAAATAATCATGGAATTTCACGATTTTTCTATACACAGAAAGCTGATGAAACAAGGAATCCAATGAAACTAGAATCAAGTGATTCAAAATTAAAATCAGGGAGATATCGTTATTTCAAAATCAGCAAAAATTCGGACTAGATTTGGGCGAAAATGAAGAACAAAACAACTTTTAATGCAAAATTAACCTCCTAAATCTAATCTAAATACAAATTATCGCAAGATGAACGATTAATTCACAGTACTAACCCAATTGCCACAAAGATTTCGTGAGATGAAGAGTATTGGCTTGGTTTCTTCCTCGGTGGACGTTCGGTGTTCAAGGGGAGAATTCAATCGAATCAAGCAAAATTTCGTGATCAATTCTGCTCTGATTGGATCGTAATCGAGTCTAAATGGGAGGGGATAACAAAGAACTCAAGATCTTGCACAAAAATTGCTTAATTGCTTCACGATTCAATCAAGAGTTGCTTCAAAAGAGAAGAATACATTGGTTTTTAAAGAAAAATTCCCACGAAGAATACATGCCGTCCAAATAGCGATGCGATTTGCGCCGTCTGATTTCCCGTAATCGGTAGAATCATGGCCCACAACGCGGGCCACGTTCTCTCTTGATTTTGCTTGTTCGATGAAGATCGAAGCGTCTCGATGCGTCCACGTGTGGGCCCATGATGCGTCGAGTTCGCGATTAATCCGAGGCATCTGATGTTCACTTACGCGATCAAGGGCTCCCATTTGCGCACGTGCTCTTGATGGCGATCGCGTGGACTCAGGTCCACTTGATCTACGCGCTTTTCCTGACGCAATTCGCATCCAACGCGTGCGAAACGTCCACGTGTCTTGCATATAAAAGGTGGGCCGGAATAACGCCCTTGCGTTACCGCCCCAATATACTAACAAGGGCCCACTAAACCGTGGGGCCCTTCACCTGCCAGCCACCCTCACGCTGCCACGTGGTGCCACCTGAGCGTCCCCGTGGACTCGCGTGGCCCTGACACGCGTCTGCGCCACCTGGACATCACCTGGGCTCGCGCGGCTCTGCCACGTGGCCTTGTGTGCCATGTCGCATCTGCACTGGTCCCGCGCGCCACGTCAGCTCCGCGGGTTCTGTGGAGAATAAAACCCCCCTTTTGCCTTTCTCAATAAGGAAAAATCAATAAAAATCAAATAGAAAAAAATCCATAAAAAATCCAAAATATTCAGAAATCAATAACTTTTAAAATAGAACTCCTTTTTAATTCAAATTTTCTCCATTGGATCACAAATTTATTTCTTTTTAATACCATGTCATTTAAAATATAATTTCAAAGAAGAATATATGATGAATTTATCATTAACTTAGATCATCTCTTAAAAAGTCCTCTTTATATCATCCTAACATTTTCTTCTTGAAATTTATTCTTCAAAACATGCACTAAAGTCAAAGTAATTCAAGGAAAGTGATTAATTTCTATTAATTTAACTTTGTAAAATATTAATCATCAATAAAATATATAATTAACCGTAAATTATGCATAAATATAGACTTCAGTGAAATGGCATAACAATGGAGAAAATTGATAAAACTATGATAACATACATCATAATCACATAAAATAAGCATGAATATTAGTTAAATAAGATAAGAATTTAAATTAAATATGCATATTATCACATCCCCCAACTTAAATCATTGCTAGTCCTTTAGAAATGGAAAGATAAGGAATGTATAATAGGACTAACAAGCTTTAGAAAACCGTGGGTTAAGCATTGATAGAATCTGAAATAAATATTCCACCGTAAGTGGTGTCAAGAAGAAAGAAATATACTCAAAACTTAGGGTCACCGCATTCCTTCGGCGAACACTTTAATCTACTAAATAACTAAAAATCCTCTTTCTCTACATAATAATAAGGCTAACTGAAGGAAAAGATTCATCATACCAAATCAGTTGTCGATTCTTCCTTGCACCATGGACATGAATGATAACGGCGCGAGAATTAGAAACAAGCATCATCTTTTTCATACATAATGGCTATAAGATGCAATCGGCAAAAACACATGGGAGGTAGCTTACCATTCTAATTCTACAACTTTTTTTTTCTTTTTCTTTCCTTCATCCTAATTCTACTTTTTCTTTTTCTTTCTTTCCTCCTAATTCTACTTGCTGCAAGCCTTTTTGAAGAAAGAGATTTGATAGTGCATAATTTGAAATTTATAAGGCTTTTTATGCAACTTATTGAAAATAACATTACTCATTTCATGGTGCTCATCCTACTCATATGTCGTCCTTAGTAAACATACAACTTATTCCCCCGAAGAGGTTTTGGTATCTCTATGGATCAGGGAGCTTCACTATGTCAATAATAGTAGTGCCAATAAAGGATGATACAAGCTACTACTTGCTATGGAAAGCGGAAGAATGTGCGTGCAAGGAGTCATTAGCGCAAGATTTAGAAAGAAGAATGAGTGGATGAGAAGTATAGAAAGTTTTGAAAAATCATACTATGAGCTTGAGTAGATTCTTTGATTAGACTTTTTGGTTCCCCAAAGGAATACCTAGATCCATAATTTCTTCAACTCTACCACCTCTTCAACATAATACTTAAGGTTGCTTTTCCCATGGCTTTCTAAACAAGTGAAGGTGTTAATGTACTCTATGCTTTCATATTTCATGTGGTTTTGAAAAAAAATCATGCTGCTGCTCACATGGTTTAAAATCAGATCATGCATAGAATACCAAATGAAGGAATGCAAAAATTTTAAAAATTTTAAGTTTTCTAGAAAACTCTCCCCCAAACTCATTCCTTTTATTGTCCTCAATAAAAATCAGCATGCTCATGGAAAAGAGATGGTAGTCATGATGCATGGCATGAAAAACTAATAAATAGGAAGAAAAACACAGGGGTTAAAAGAAAAACTTAGCAGATATTTGCATAGGTTGCATTCTTTGCTTCATTTGTGGAGTTCTTTGGGGCTAAATTTCCTTTTTTGATGTTCTCTCCTCCTTAGCACCTATTGAGCTTATAGAAAAACAAAAGCACACATAAAAGCAAACAACAAATATAAAAGTAAAAATAAATGCAAAAGCAAAAGCAAAAGTAGAAAGTAAATAGAAAACAAAAATAAGGTTGGGTTGCCTCCCAACAAGCACTAAGTTTTCCGTCTTCAGCTAGACTCAACTCACTCTAGTGACTAATTAGTACCTGATATCTCAAGAAGTTGCAGCTCTTCACTATGGGTAGGTGGTGGTCCTTCTTCCCCAATATATGGTTTCAACCTATGTCCATTTACCTTGAATGAATTTTTGGTCTTGGGATCTAACATCAAGACCGATCCATTGTCAAACGCTTCAAGGACATCATATGGACCATCCCACCTAGAGCGCAACTTCCTTGGAAAGATTTTAAGACGAGAATTATAATGCCATACCTTATCATGAACATGAAAAGTTTTCCTATTAATGTGCTTGTCATGAAAGGCTTTATTTTGACCTTTTAAATCTCGGGATTTTGATACGATTCATTATGTAATTCTTGGAGCTCTTGAAGTTGTAGAAGTCTTTCCTTTCCAGCTTTATCAAGAGATAGATTGAGCTTTTTAATAGCCCAATATGCTCTATGCTCTAATTCGACGGGGAGGTGGCAAGGTTTGCCATACATGAGCCTAAAAGGAGACTTCCGGATAGGTGTCTTGAATGCAGTGCGGTATGCCCATAGAGCATTGGGTAGTTTGGCTGCCCAATCTCTTCCATCCGTGCGAATGATCTTCTTCAAGATGTTCTTGACTTCTCTATTGCTGACTTCTACTTGGCCATTTTCTTGAGGGTGATATGGGGTCGTGACGTTGATAACACATAAATCTATGACCTTTAACTCTAAATTTTCATGAACATTTGGCTTAAAAAGAATATATTTATGTGTTATTATGCTTAAATTGCTTAATCTTGCTTCATTATGCTTTTATAGTATTTCCTGAACTTTATAATATTTGGATATCTCTCTTAGATTATAAATGAGCAATGAAATGAATTTTTATAGCAAAATATATTTTTTGTTTGGATTTATAAGTGATTTAAATGAATTTTCATGGCTTATTTCCAATTAATCCAATGATTCTTGCATAATTATGGGCGTCAGGGGTATATCTACAAATTTCGGTTTTGGAAAGGTAAGTCAGATAGACGCCACCAGATCGCGACACGTGTCGCGATCTGGTAGCAGCGTTGTTAGAGTGATTTTCTCTTTAGTTTGTTTTTTTTTTATTTTTTTTATTATAATCATCACGGTTTTTTGTCGTTTACTTACCGTGCAGATGACGTGGAGCACTCGCGCTGGCGCCGCAAGAGTTGACCGAATGTGGAATAGTCGCCGCATTTTGTCGTTTTGTCGCTAAATAGCATCGCTCTATTTTATCGTTTTGTCTTTCTTTTCTTTTGTCGTTTTGTGCGTCCGCGATTTTGCCGTTTTGTCGTTTTGCCAACTCCGCTTTGTCGTTTTGTCAAATCGAAGCCGCTATTATATTATATTCTATTTCATCGTTACGGAATTCGTTTTTCGTTGTCGTTTTCTCGCGGTTTCGTCGTTTTCTTCTAGACGTTTTGTCGTTTTGCGCCGTAAGCAAGGAAGAGAGCCACGCGGCGCTCTCTCATTTGCGCTTAAAAGAGAAACCTGTGGCGAAATTAATCGCCACAGATTCCTATGACGGTTTATATTAAAATAATATAAATTTCTTGCAGGTGAGGGGCGCCGTCGTTTGTTGACTGCGAAGCGAGAATAAGAGAGCGACGTGGCGCTCTCTTATTCGCGCTAGATGAGGAATCTGCGGCGAAAGTGAATCGCCGCAGATTCCTTCACTCACCTTTTTTGTGATTTAGTTAAAAATTGATTACCTTTCAGGTGACGTGGCGGAAGTCCGAGGGCCGGCGTGCTGATGACGTGGCACGATCACGGACGCCCACTGATTTAGGGCTGCTAACGCAAGCAATCATCGAATCAACAGCCAGAAATGATCGAGGAAGAAACGTTGATATCTCCTAATCTGACCGTCCGATTGGGCTGAAATTTTGATGACGCGCTCATCTCATCGTGCTCTTCCATCTATACGGTTGAGATTTCTGTCGGACTCCTGAAATTCTTGAAAATCAATCTCGACCGTCGGATTGAGAGGAAGCCCTAACTCCTAAAAGTTCTCCTCCTCCACTCCGAATTCTCTTGTCTTTTGGCTCTCTCTTGACACCAGGTCACCAGCAGGAAAGGGGGAGAAGCTTAGGCCCAAGCTAAGCATCATTGGATGCTTGAGTTTGTTCTGGAGAAGGAGAACAAGAGGAGATCGTCGTCGTAGCGAATCAAGCACCACCCGGCCTAGGATTGGCACCAACACGGGGTTTGTGGGAAGATTCTGAGGAGGGATTCTCTTGTAAGCCTTTTCCATTGATAATGTAGGATCTTTTCTTCTATTTTAATTGTAGGTTATTGCATTTGCTTCACAAATCATACCAAACCATATCATCTATCTGCATACGATTTCACCTCTTTCATCTCCCCTTCACTTCTCTTTTCTCACCTTCAATCAATCTCTACCCTTCCAATTCTACTCTCTTTTCCTCTAATTAGTACAACAGAAATATAATCCCACCAATCACATCCATTACCTCTATATAATTCACCTTCTAACTTCTAATATCCTCCACTATAGGAATTCATCCCTTCTTCTACTTTCGTCTCAACCCTCATTACCTAGATTCCCTGAGGATCGTCCCTTGCTTACTACTGTCCTAAGTGAGGAATTATAAATGTATTGCATGAATTAGAACACACAACAACGATATAATCAACCAAGTTTTAGGGTGATATGGGGTCGTGACGCGATGATGAACTCCATATTTCTTAAGTAAACTCCTGAAACGAGAGTTAGTAAAATGAGGTCCACCATCACTAATAATAGCTCTAGGATAACTAAATCTAGAAAAGATATTGCTAACAAAAAACTTATTAACCACTCGATGATCGTTTGTCCTCGTCGGTATTGCCTCGACCCATTTGGACACATAGTCCACCACTACAAGAATGTACTCTTTTTCCTCTGACGGTGGAAATTGTCACATAATGTCAATCCCCCAAAGATAAAAAATCTCTACCTCATGGATGGTTTGCAAGGGCATTTCATCTCGCTTTGAGATGTTTAATGTGGATTGGCACTTTAGACATTCCTTGCAATACTTGATCGCATCCTTGAATAGAGTTGGCCAATAGAAGCCACTTTATAGCACCTTTGCTCCCGTCTTTCTCGATGCAAAATGTCCTCCAGAAAAAGATGAGTGACACATTTATAAAATATGCTCTTGCTCCTCCTCCAGAACGCATCGCCGAATAATCTGATCAGCCCCTACATTGAGCAATTGGGGTTCTTCCCAAAAATAACATCGAATATCATAGGAAAATTTTCGCTTTTGATGTGTGTTCTAATACTCGGGGACAGATTTTGTGACTAAGTAATTAACAATATGCGCAAACCAAGGGACCTTAGTTATAGTGACGAGATGCTGTTCATCGGGGAATGTGTCACTAATCTCACCTGAAGATGTGGTATGAAGTCGAGAAAGATGATTAGCCACTGAGTTCTTACTTCCCTTCTTATCTTTAATCTCCAAATCAAATTCTTGAAGACCAAGAACCCATCGAATCAATCGCGGTTTAGCCTCTTTCTTGGACAACAAGTACTTCAATGCAGCATGATCCGTGTACACAATGATCTTGCTGCCCAAGACATAAGGCCTAAATTTGTCCAAAGCAAATACGACCCCTAACAAATCCTTTTCCGTAGTAGTGTAGTTGAGTTGAGCGTCAGCTACTGTCTTGCCTGCGTAGCAAATGGCAGTCGGCTTCTTGTCGGTCCATTGCCCCAAAATCGCGCCCAATGTAAAATCTGAAGTGTCACACATAATCTCAAAAGGTAAGTCCCAATTAGGACTTTGTAAGATAGGCGCTTCCACTAATGATCGCTTCAGCTGCATAAAGGCGTGATTCCCTTCTTCCTCAATGATAAACTCTTTTTCCTTGCATAAAAGAGAAGTCAATGGTTTTGAAACTTTAGCAAAATCCTAAATAAAACGACCATAAAAGCCAACATGCCCAAGGAAACTTCTAAGTTCCCTTATCGACTTTGGGAGTGCAAGGTCTTGGATCACCTCGACCTTGGCCTTGCCCACTTCCAATCCTTTGCTTAAGACTAAATGCCCAAGCACTATACCTTCTCTGACCATGAAGTGGGACTTCTCCCAACTAAGGACTAGGCGTCTCTTAACGCAAACATCAAGGATTTGCGTTAAGTGCTCTAAGCACGCATCAAAACTTGACCCGAAAACTAAAAAGTCATCCATGAAGACCTCCATGCTCTCTCCTATAAAATCAGAGAAGATGGCAGGATCATTACATAGTCCAAATGGCATGCGCTGAAATACATAAGTGCCAAATGGATATATAAATGTCGTCTTCTCCTGATCATCGGGGTGTATCGCTAACTGATTGTACTCGGAATAGCCATCTAGGAAGCAATAAAATCCTTGACCTGGAAGCTTTTCAAGAATTTGGTCAATAAATGGCAAGGGAACGCGATCCTTTTTAGTCGTCGCGTTTAGCTTCCGATAGTCGATGCATACTCGCCACTTCGTCGGAAGACGCGTTTGAAGTTCTTCTCCCTTGTCATTCGTCCTCAGAGTGATCCCTGTTTTCTTGGGGATGACGTGCATCGGATTAACCCATGGACTATCGGAGATGGGATAAATGATACCTGCATTAAGCCATTTAAGGGTTTTATCCTTAACGGCATCCAAAACCTTAGGGTTTAGCCGTCTTTGTGCCTCTCTAGAGGGACAATAGTCCTCTAGGAAAATGCGATGAGTGCACAGAGAGGGATCAATTCCCTTAAGATGCGATTAATTCCATCCAATTGCTTCCTTCCTTCCTCGCAAGACTACCAATAGTCTCTCCTCTTGGTCTTGATCTAGCTGCAAGGATATAATAACCGGGTTAGCACAATGATGATCAAGAAAAGTATATTTCAACGTAGAAGGTAGTGGTTTTCGCTTGGGTGCCGTCTCGCTGGAGGGAAATAGATCGTCCTCGGGCTCCTCGAAGCTCCCATCCTCAATAGCCGCCATCGTCTCCTCGATACAAATCGAAATCTCCGAATCCTCGTAAATATCGACGGCGCCTACCTCATCAGACTCATGTGAAGGATGTCGCATCAACTTGTTGATGCTCACCTTCATCGTGCTATCTTTTACCTGAAATATAACTTTGCCCTTGCCCCAATCCGTGATCGCTTTTGCGGTAGCTAAATATGGTTTCCCTAGTATGATGGGAGAGTCGGTGAAGTCCTTTGTGGATTTCATATCCACGATAATAAAGTGTATTGGAAAGTAGGAGTTTTCTACCTTAACTATCACATCCTCTACAACGCCGTGAGGTCGTTTCACGGATCCATCCGCTAAGCTCAACTCGATAAATAATGGCTGTAACCCGCCAAGTGGACAAATGTCATACAGCCCCTTTGGGAGTATATTGATAGTAGCCCCTGTGTCGAGGAGAGATCGAGTGAAAGTCCTGCCCCCTATCTCACAACTAATCATGGGAGCTCCCGGATCACGTCGCTTACAAGGAAGCATACTCATTATGATTGAAGTAATGGTCTCACTCATATGGATACGTTTCGGCTTCCTTATAGGGGTGCAAAGTCCTCTTAAGAACTTAGCATATGATGGAATATGGTGGATAGCATCTACTAATGTGATGGTGATAGTAACCTGTCTAAAAGCCTCTAGCAATGTATCATCACTATCACTCGTAGAGACTTTGGGCCGGCTCAATAACTGAGGATAAGGCACTGGACGTTTGTAAACCTTGGGATTGGGCTCTGCCCTACTCTCCTCATCAGGTGCCTCCTCCTCATCGAAGTCCTCCTCTGGAATAATCGAGGAAGAAGATTGGGCATCCTTCTCCTCAAACGGGTCTTTGCGGCGCTTGTGGTATGTATAAGGGTCCACTAAGACCTTGCCGCTACGTACGCCCGAAATGGCATGTGCCTCCTCCGATGCACTATCAATGCGAACTTCGTTCACATTGTGGGTGCGGCTCGACGATGCTTGTCCTAGATTCCTAGGGTTTGCTGAAGGTTGGGAAGGTAATTGATCTATAAATTCAACTCGCTTACCCTTCCTTTGCTCGGTAGAAACATCAGAGCATTGGGCTTTAGACCCTTCGACTCGATCAAGTCGGTTGCTAACCTCATTCAATTTACTCGTTATTTGTGCTAATGCATTCATAACGGGGTCAACTGAAGCTGATGGAGGTGGTACTGCCAATGGCGGTGTGACCGCTCGGGGAAGACCGGGGACAAAAGATGACGGCCTCAGGTTCCCCATATGCTGCGGCACGGATCCAAAGGGCTGATGATATGGAGTGTGCTGCCCGGTCCGCTGCTGCGCATCAGATGGGTTATGAAAGCTAGAATAATCCTGATTCAGCTAGTTTGACCTACCCGCTTGGCTCAAACCTGGATATGTAGTAGGATTTGGCCGAAATGGAAATGGACCTTGGATTGCCATCACGGGACAATCTAGCTCGACATTCTCAAAACTAGAGCAATGTGTACACGGAGAGCAATCTGAGTAATCTCATGTTTAGGTATCTCATGATGCGGGCATTGTCTCAAGAGATCTCTAAGTCTCTCCCATGCCTCATAGAAAACCTCACCTAGCCCTTGTGAGAATTCGCGTATGGCTTGTTTCACGGTGCTAGTCTTATGTACCGAGTAGTACTTACGCAAACATGCGTCTTCCATATCTCCTCCATGAATCAAACTCGCGGCCCAAGGTGAAAAACCACTCCTTTGCCCTTTCCTTAAGTGTGAAGGGGAAGAAGCGCATCTTGGCCGTCTCGGAGAGGACATTGTGGAATTGGTTGAATTCGCACACCTGGCTGAATTCGTCCACATGTCAATATTGATCCTCCGATGGTAGTCCATGAAAAGTGGGTAAAAGGTCAAGAATATGTGAGTCAATTTTAAAATTCACACCTCGTTGAAGAGGGGCATTGACTCGCGTAGTCTGCCTTTGGACGATCGGTCTTGCGTAATCGGTAAGACGTCGTCTCACTATCTCGACAGGAAGAGGGCCGTCTATCGGTTCTCCTCGCCCTGGTGTGGCGATGGCTGGAATGGAATCACTAGAAGCCTTTGATGGAGCTCTAGAATGTGCAGATGTGGTGAAAAGGTCCTCATCCAAGGTGTTATTCCTTGTATGCCTTGTGGGTCGCTGATTCTGGTGTCCTAGTTGTCCTCCTCGATTCCTAGGATGTCCATTCATATCTATATCAAAAAGACCACAGAACAGCAGATATATATATATATATATATAAGAAAGTCAAAAAACGGTTAGACGAAAAGTGTGATGTTCCAAAAGCAAATGCTTCACTCTACTCCACCAAAAAGGTAGATTAAGCTACACACTATCACAAGTCGCATCACTAAAGATAATACTACTAATAGATCACTGCTAACAGAGAATGTATCAGAGATATATCGATATCGTCGTCTCAAATAAGTGATAAACACAAATTAGACTACTAAATTTGCACCAAAAATGTCAACTAATGGATAAAAAAAGATAATCTTACCTTGCTATACCTTTTCCACAACGGAGAAGGTCTGATTATTTCTCTGCAGGTCAGTCACAAGATAGAAACCTAAACATAACCTCAAAATCAAGCAACAAAATCAATAATGCATGCTCCCCGGCAACGGCGCCATTTTTACGAAGCGGTTGTTAAAACACACAAATGTCGGTCAAACAAAATTTATAATTCCAAATACACAATAGCAAAGATATAAAATCAAGTAGAGTGTAAGTATCGGGTCGATCCACAAAGAACACGGTTGAATTATATCGCAGAGTTGACTTGGTCAAACTTAGGTTTAATAAAAGATTATAAGAAGTAAAATGATATTTTATGAATAGAAATGATATAAATATACTAGATAGAATATTTTAAGAGTTTATACCTCTGATTTGACAAAGAAAAGTCAAAAGTCAAGGTCAAAGTCTTGACTTTGACCAATAGTTGACTTTCTATAAAATTAGAGTACCAAAAGCACTCAAAAGATTAGGAAAATTATATATTCAAAAACTAGAGAGAAAATGGAATTTATTGATATAAAATTTGTGATTTTTCAGTAAGAATTGGATTTATTATGAATTATTGAAAATCAAAGATTACAAAAATCTCGAAATGAACACTTCGGTGAAAATATTCAAATTGACAATCTAAATGATATCAGAATCTTGTATCAATACAAAGCTAACCACCTAAGAATTCCAAAGCGACCAAAATTGACAAATTCTAATTTATATTTTAAGAGTAATTGATCCCGCAAGTCAACGCCCAAATTCAGATTGAAAATGAACAGTGATTGGTCGAACGTTAAATTGAGGGGTCAAATGATCATGAAATTTCACAAATTTTCTATCCACAAAAAGTTGATGAAACAAGGACGCCAATGAAACCAGAATCAAGTGATTCAGAGTTAAGATCAAAGAGATATCCTTATTTCAAAATCAGCAAAAATTCGAATCAAAATTGGGCAAAAATGATGAACAAAACAAATTTTAAAGCAAAATTAACCTTCTAAATCTAATCTAAATAGAAATTATCGCAAGATGAACGATTGATTCACACTACTAACCCGATTGCCGTGAAGATGGGGCTTCAATTCACTCCGATTGAAGTGTATTTGCTTGGTTTCTTCCTCGGCGGACGTTCGGTGTTCATGGGAAGAATTCGATCGAATCAAATCCTGCTCTGATTGGATCGCAGTCGAGTCTTAAGGCGGGGGGATCACAAAGAACTCAAGATCCTGCTAAAAAATAATTGCTTCATGATTCAATCAAGAGTTATGTTTACAAAGGGAAGAACATCATTTTATAAGGAGATTTCGCGCAAAAAATCTTGGCCATTTGATCCAGTGAAGGTTGATTAATTGCCACGATCACGTGATGATCGTGGGCCACAATCACGCGATGATCGTGGAGCATGATCTCACGAGTTAGCCAATCCCGCCGTCCGATCTCCATCGTCGTATCAAGGTGAATCGCACGATTAAAGTTTGATGAAGATACATGTCGCTTTAAACGCCGTCGATCACGTTCACTTAATTTCCTTTAAGCGCACGTGGTTGATCGATGATCCAGTGGACTCGGTGTCCATGCGATGGACGCTTTGCGATCGTATCCGACGCACCTCTTTCTGCCACATGTCCTGCAAAGAAAGAGTTCCGCGGGAACATAGTCCCACACGAAAGAAAAAGAGAGAGATGTCAAGTATAAAAGGTGGGGCGGCGAAACGCAATTGCATTACCGCCCCAAACTACTAACCAGGGCTCACTAACCCGTAGGCCCTCCACGTGCCAGCCCCCTCACTGCCACGTGGCGCCACCTGGGCGTCTGCGTGGACTTGCATGGCCCTTGCCACACGTTTGCGCCACTTGTGCACCACTTGTGCGCCACTTGCGCGCCCCGTCAGCTCCACAGATCTTGTGGAAATTAAACCCCTTTGTTGCATTTTAAAAATCAATTAAAATCAAAGTAAATTCTAGAAAAATCTAGAAAAATCTAGGAAATTCAAAAATCCATAACTTTAGAAATATAACTCCTTTTTAATTCAAATTTTCTCCATTGGATCACAAACTTCTTCCTTTTTAATATCATTCCATCTAAAATATAAATTAAAAGAAAAATATAAGATGAATTCATAATGAATTAAGATAATCTCTTAAGAAGTCTTCTCTATATCTTCCTAACATTCTAATTGAAATTTATTCTTCAAAATATCTACTAAAGTCAAAGCAATTTAAGGAAAATGATTAATTTCTATTTATTTAACCTTGTTAAAGGTTAAACATTCATAAAGCACATAATTAACCCAAAATAATGCATAAACATGAACTTTAGTAGAAAAAATTCATAAAAACTATGATAACATGCATCATAATTACATAAAATAAGCATGAATATTAGTTAAATAAGGTAAGAATTGAAGTAAAATATGCATGTTATCAGCGGGGAGACGACGTGGCAGCTTGTGGAGCGTCTGATCGCGCGAAGAATCTAAGCCGTCGATCATCACTTAAGGAGGGGGTTACGTGGCGCGATATTACTCATCGAAGAATCGTTTTAAAAATGACTTAATCTCAACCGTCCATTAACCGAGTTATAACGGCTGAGATTAAATTGACGAGAAACGCATCTGAGCATTTGATCGCAATCAAATGTGGGACGTTACACGCGTTTTTATAATGCACGCGACGTGGCGAAATCTCGGCGATTGATTGGCGATGCAACGGCTGCGATATAACGGTAACGATTCGCATTAATGCGATCAATCAGAGCTATTGATCATTGATGAAACGCCCCATCTGACGGTTATGCCCATATTCACTATAAATTGAGATGTTCTTCGACATTTTGATGTATTCTTGGATGATTTTGCTAAATTGATCTATCTACACCCTTCCATCCTTGAATCTCTTGCTTCTAATCTATCCTAGACCCATTTGTGCATCCACAGAGTGATTAAAAGTGAGATTTCGTCAATTGATTAGGGAGAATTCGTCTCTTGAACACCGATGATCATTTTCAAAATCGCGGAATGAAAAGTCTTAAATCCGGTGATTAATTGGATCATTTAGATCGCTATCTTGGGTTAGAATACGTGTTTTCCCTCTAATCTCTTGTCATGTATCATCAATTTGTAATTTAGGATCATAATTTAGTTTAATTTCATCGTAAATTTTAGTAATTTCTCTCCACTTGGCTCTTAGATTTCTTCGCGAATACTAATACAAATCGAGTGATTTTTTATTCCGTTGATTCGTCTTTGAGTTATCTTTCAAAATCTACCATTTTACCTGATTTCTATCACCAATTCATCGTCAGATTTGATCAAATTCCAAAAGATATGTCGAAAATCCCTTATTTCTCCATGGATTCGACCCTTATTTACCATTATACCCCTCAATTCGTAATGAAATCATTAAATTGGTGAATTTGGCTTTATTTTTGACACAAATCAGTGTGCAATTAACGACCGCATCGATTCGATCCATCAACTAACGCTAACATTGCCCAAGTGCAAGAAATTGCATGTTCTAAGTGTTTTAGCAGAAATCACGCTGATGGAGAATGCGTAGGGAACTACGAAGAGGTCAATGCAATGAATCAAGCACCTCCCTACAACTCATGGAGTGGTCGGGGGAATATGAACAATAACAATGATTCTCGATCTCCATACCAACCCAAACCTTACTTTTAACCATATAATCAGCAACCAAGAGCACAAAATGATGTATGAAACTCTTCTATGCAGGTTATGCAAGGAATGATGGAGCAATTAACAAATGATATGCAAATGATGAGTGAGCAAATGAGTCCTATGGTAAGGAAGGTGGAGCAAATACAGATGCATAGGCTCAATCAAGCTGGCTCCAACATTGATAATATGAAAGGTAAGGGTAAGGAGATGGACTACAATAAAGGTCGGTTTCCAACTCAACCCCCTATTAATCCTCGTCATGTAGCTTTTCTTAAATTCCAATGAAGTTTCCCCTTTAGATGAGAATGAGGATAGTGTGCAAGCCATATCTAAATTGAGAAGTGGAAAACAATTAGATGATCCTTATGATAAAGAGTATGAGGAGGAAAGATCAAATGAGAAAGAGGAAAAGGTAGGCGAAGATAGTGGCCATGTAGGTAATGAGAGTAGTGGAAAAGGGGCCAAACAAAGTGATTACCAGCCATCTATTCCTTTTCCCGAGGCCCTTAAATCCTCGTGACCACTAGTTCAAAGTAATAAGCTCATAGAAGCCTTTAAAGAAACCACAATAAACATTCCTTTAGAAGAAGCAATTAGATATATCCCCTCAATTTCTAAGTATGTCAAAGAACTATGCACACCCCATAGGAAACCAGCACGTATTAAGCTATCCGAGAGTGTTAATTCTATACTTTTAACTGAAATCCCTCAAAAGAAAAAAGATCCTGGTGCACCCTTGATTACCTGTGATATTGGTGGAATGAAATTTTCTACATCTTTATTAGATTCAGGTGCAAGTGTGAACCTCTTACACAAAGCCCTAAATGATAAGTTTAAGTTCAGAGAATTAGAACCAATTTTTTTAGAAGTACAACTAGCTGATGGGTCCATTAAACAGCCATTAGGCATTTTAGAGGATGTCATGGTGAGGGTAGAACAATGTGTCTTTCCTGTTGACTTTATTGTAGCGCAAATGAGTGTACCCGATCACTTGAGTAGAGCACCAGTCATCTTAGGGAGGCCTTTTCAAGCTACTTCTAGAGCCGTGACTGATTGGGAGAAAGGTTTAGTGGTTCTTAGAGTAGGAGAGGAAAGTGTCGAGCTTAACATCTCTAGGCTAATGAAATATCCTAGTTCTAGCTATGAGGATGTAGGTACTTTGGATCTAGTAGAGGATGATTTTGATTCTAGGGAAAATTTCTTGGAAATTTTTGGAGTAGATCAATTAGAGAAGCTAGAAGAACCTATTGATCCTCTTTTGTCTTCTGATATTGAATTGAAAACATTACCCTCCTCCTTGAAATATGCCTTCTTAGGACCTAAGGAAACCTTACCAATGTTTATATCCTCAAGCTTGACCCCTTGTCAAGAAGAAAGCTTAATGTGCGTGCTAAGGGAACATAGGGCAGCAATAGGATGGTCCTTTGATGATATAAAAGGCGTACCTTCTAGGGTATGTGAACATAGAATATTCATAGAAGAAGGAGCAAAGCCATCTAGGGAGAGCCAAAGGCGTATTAACCCAGACATGTTAGAAGTACATGACGTATCGTTTTCGTGCGTCGTTAAAACACAAAGACGATGGTCAAACAAAATTTATAAAACCGAACTCACAAAGACAAGATATAATAATCAAGTATTGGGTAAGTATTGGGTCGATCCACAGAGAGCAGGGTTGACTTTAATCGCAGAATTGACTTGGTCAAACTTAGGTTTAAAAGGAGTTTTAAATAAGAGAAAATAAGATGTAAGATATGGAAATGATATAAATAAGGTAAATAAGAAGGTTTAAGAATTGAAATCTTGGATTTGACAGAGAAAAGTCAAAAGTCAAAGTCAAAGCGTTGACTTTGACCAGCAGTAGGTGTTCTGCAAAATCAGAGAATCAAACCGAGTCAGAAGATTACAAAAATTAAATATTTGTAAACTAGAGAGAAAATGAAATTTATTGATATATATTTCGTAATTTTTGGATAAGAAATGGATTTATTATGAATTATTGAAAATCAATGGTCAGAAAATCCCCGAAATTAACACCTCAGAGGAAATCTTCAAATTGAATGCCCAAAGGAAATCCAAATCTTGCAATTTATATGTCAATGGAAAGCTAAGAACCAGAGGAATCCAACAAGACCAAAATATCAAATTCTGATTTGTAAATCAAAAGTAATTGACCCCGAAAGTCAACATTTGACTTCTGATGAAAGATGAACAGTCCTTGGTCAAACGTCATATTGGAGGGTCAAATGAAGTCAGAACTTGATGAATTTGCTATCCATGGAAAGCTCATGAAAATAGGAATCCAATGAAACCAAAGTCAAGTGATCATTGCTGACCCTTCATGATGCCGCCACGTGTTCAGCCTGGTAAGAAACATGTGGGACATAGTCCCACACGGAACAAAAAAACAAAACAGGCGTATATAAATTAGGTGGCGGTATACGCTTAATGCGTTACCGCCCCAAACATCTAACCAGGGCCCACTATACCCGTGGCCCTCCACTTACCAGCCTGCCACGTGGCGCCCCACACGGGCGCCCACGTGGACTGCGTGATTGCGTGGCCTCCTGCCACGTGGCCGCGCCCCCTGTGCGCCTCCTGTGCCCCGTGCGGGGCCGCTCGGGCTCTGCCACGTGGCCTCAGTGCCGCGTCGCACCTCGAGGCGGTCCCGCGCGCCACATCAGCCGTCGCCTGGCCTGCTCGCCACGTCAGCCTGCAGGTAATAACCCCTTTTTTCTGATTTTTTAATAGAAAATACCTCTAAAAATCAAATATAAAATCAAATTAAATTCGGAAAAAGGGGATAAAACTTCAGAAATTCATAATTAAAATATACAACTCCTTTTTAATCCAAATTTTATCCATTGGATCACAAATTCTTTTCTTTTTAATATCATGTCATTTTAAATATATTTAGAAAGAAGAAATCAAGATGCCTTATAATTTACTTAAATCATTTCTCATTAAACATTTTAAATCATAAATTCATCCTAAAATCATCCTTCCAAACATTTACTAAAGTCAAAACTCATTCAATAACAGAGATTAACTTCTATTAATTTAAACAAAAGATTAATCATCTATTAAACATGAAATTATCTCTAATTTATGCATAAATATCAACTTTAGTGAAATGACATGCCAATGGAGAAAATTCCTAAAAAGTATGATAACATGCATCATATTCACTTAAAATAAGCATGAATATGAGTTAATTAAGATAAGAATTCAAGTTATAAATGCATGTTATCAGTACATAAGAATGAAATCCTCAAATGGCTTAAAAGGGATGTTGTTTATGCTATATCAGATAGTTCTTGGGTGAGTCCAGTCCATATGGTACCAAAGAAGACTGAAATTACATTAGAGAAGAATGAACAAGGTGAAGAAGTACAAACTAGATTAGCTACTAGTTGGCGAGTGTGCATATATTTTAGGAAGCTCAATCTAGTCACAAAAAAATACCACTATCCCTTACCATTTATTGATCAAATCTTAGAAAAGAATTCTGTTCAAGAGTATTTTTTTTTCTTGATGGGTATTCGGGTTATAATCAAATCAATATTCATAGAGATGATCAAGAAAAAACCACATTTACATGTCCAGTAGGTATATTTGCCTCCCGACGAATGCCATTTGGGCTTTGTAATGCCCCGGAAACCTTTCAAAGATGTATGAGTGTCTTATTTTCAGATTTGGTGGGGGATGGATTAGAAATTTTTATGGACGATTTTTCTATTTTTGGTTCTTCTTTCGGTGCATGTTTAGAAAAATTAAAAACTATCTTAGAAATTTGCATTGAAATTAATCTTGTACTAAGTTGGGAAAATCTCATTTCATGGCCCAGGAAGGAATAGTGTTGGGGCATCAAGTGAGCAAGCATGGGCTGGAGGTAGACAAAGCCAAAATATAAGTGATCAAGCAATTACCTCTACCCAACAATTTAAAGCGCCTTAGGGGATTCCTCGGCCACACGCGCTTATATATGAGATTTATCAAGGACTTTGCAAAAATTTCTAAACCTTTAACTAATCTTCTATCTAAAGATGTCGATTTTATTATGAAAGATGATGCTCTTAAAGATTTTAATCTCATCAAGGATTCTCTCATACAAGCTCCCATTTTTCAGGCACCAAATTGGGATCTTCCTTTTGAGCTTATGTGCAATGCATCCAACTTTGCGGTAGGAGCCGTACTAGGACAAAGAATTAAAAAGAAGCTGGTGGCCATCTACTACACTAGTAAGTGATGGATATTATGTGGCATATAAGCCAATCACACTTTCATCAATCTTGTTTATGTTCGTTGAAATGAAATTTATTC
>CM044103.1:12040477-12056655 GCA_024174645.1 Lemna minuta
AACTAAATTGAAACTTCTTTTTGCTTGTCTGGCGCCTTATGTGAATGCAGATTAGGAAGAATGGCCTAGAAAATTAAACAGAAGATTAGCGGAGAAGGGTGGGAAAACCTCAGGAGGAAGGCACTGCGATCGACAGCCAACTTCTCGAATTCGTTTGTCGAAGAATGCGTCAGTGATTTCTCTTCAGGCGTAGCGTTTTATCGCGCAGTTTCCGGAAAATTTCTTGGCGGAAAATTCCAGACTTTTCCCGTCGATTTGCTGGACGTTTCTGCCATTTCTCGGTGTTGGGTCATTTAATCTTGCGTTAAGGAGTTTCTGGACAAATTAAAGAAACGGTTTTTGAGTTTTTTGAAACGGCTCCTGAAACGACTGAGGGCCATAGGTATATAAATGTAGTTCTTTGCTCAGAAATAGAAACACACTCTTTCTGTTTTCTTTTTTTCCGAAAGCTTCCTTTTGTTCTGTTCAGTGTGAGCAGGTAGCAGTGCCACACCTTGAGAGCTTGGTGATCCAACAACTGGTATCAGAGCCTATTCTCTACAGATCTAAGGAGCGCAGAGATGCCGAGGCGCGGGGAAACGACATCGCAAGCTGACGGAAGGTCCTCTGTGATTGTGGACATCGCCTACACCGGAACACCGAGGGTAACGAGTGAGGCGGCGATCAGTGCTTCCGTCCCTATGCTGTCCAAGTTTAACTATCCTCTGTGGGCTATGAGGATGAAAGTTATATTGGAAGCATATGGTTTGCTGGGGGCGATTGAGGATGAGAGTGTGTCGAGAAAGATAGATCGCCGAGCAATGGCAGTGATCTACAGTGCTGTGCCGGAGGATGTGCTGGCACAACTGTATAATAAGGTGACGACAAAGAGACATAGGAGTCTCTACGCACTATGAACGTGGGCGTGGAACGTGTCAAGGGAAGCGAAGATTCAAACGCTCAAGCGTGAGTTTGAGATGCTCATGATGCGGGGAGGAAGAATCTGTCGCCGACTTCGCTGCAAAGCTCACCAGGTTAGTAGTGCACATGCGGAGTTTTGGGAGAGAAGATTGCTGAAGGCATCAAAGTCTCCAAGCTGCTACGTGCGACACCAGCAAAATATGACCCTATCACGTCATCCATGGAGCAATTTGAGGATCTAGACGCAATGACTTTGGATGAAGCCATTGGTTCTCTCCAAGATCCATGAAGATAAAACTCGAGATCGTGGAAGGAGAAAGGGAAGAGCGGCGTTTTTGGCCTCGGTGAAAGGCAAGAGCATGGAACATCGTTGCGGACAACATAAGAAAGAGAATACATGTGAAAGGGAGCGTGAGAAGAAGGATCGTGACAAGGTAAAATGTTTCAATTGTCATCGTTATGGGCATTATGCAGCTGCCTGCCGCAGCAGCGACGATGAAGATGAGACGTCCTACCTTGCTGAAAAGGAGGAGAAAATTGAGAATGCTCTACTATAGACAATAGTGGAAGATTGTCCAGACACAAGATTA
Source organism: Lemna minuta (assembly GCA_024174645.1). Classification (NCBI taxonomy): domain Eukaryota; kingdom Viridiplantae; phylum Streptophyta; class Magnoliopsida; order Alismatales; family Araceae; genus Lemna; species Lemna minuta. The sequence continues at coordinate 12,041,968 of CM044103.1, forward strand.
AGAGGTTGATTGTTGGGTTATTTAATCTTGCGTTAAGGAGTTTCTGGACAAATTAAAGAGACGGTTTTTGAGTTTTTTGAAACGGCTCTTGAAATGACTGAGGGCCATAGGTCTATAAATGTAGTTCTTTGCTCAGAAATAGAAACGCACTCTTTCTGTTGTCTTTTTCCTGAAAGCTTCCTTTTGTTTTGTTCAGTGTGAGCAGGTAGCAGTGCCACACCTTGAGAGCTTGGTGATCCTACACTCGGGACGTTCTTTAGCTTCTCTTGCTGGACGGAGCAGCAAACTTCCAATTATTCATGCAGGCATCAAATCGAGTTCTTTAACAATAACCGATTATAGGTTTTCCGCGCTTAAAGTGCCTTCCCCGTCGTCGATTTTCTTTAGTACTTTTCGGACAATTTCCGACGTTTCGGTTGAATGGGGTTTCAAATATTAAATTCATTTGCTTCAGTTTTGACTTTCGAAGATTTGGATGCATATAATTTTAAATTATAAATAAAATAATAAAACAAAACAGTGTAAATGAACTTTGAAAGTGATGTGCTATGACTTTACTCATTGTAAATGGATTATAGAAATTTAGGAATAAATATTCTACTCTCTTGTTATTGCAAATATCAAATGACATATGATGACAAACTATTTAATTTCTTCTTCAATGAAGACATTTTGGATAAAAAAAAGGAGATGTATTTAGAAATATGACTTTTCTAAGTTTGAAGTGATTTTATGAGATTTGTTTTAGAGTGTTTTGTAACCAAAAGTCACAAAAATTTAGCTCACTTTGGCTGCATGATATAGGGAAGTGTGATGGCAGCACATACTTCTGTAGCAACTAATGACAACGTGTAAGGTGCCATGCAATATAAGGTAGTACTTGTTATTACTGTTCAAGGGCATTATATAGAAAAATACATCCTTAATATTATCAATTTTTTTTCCAAGACTTGTTTTTCTTACTTAGGACATTGGGCTTTACAAGTGGCGTTGGATCTAGTAAAAGTGGTTGATTTGATCTTGCCCCTCCATTTTCACTAAGGGATCTTCGGGTAAGTTGTAACATCACATGAGGCGCTGATTCATTTGATTCACATGATGAATCTTGGACCTCAATAACTAGAATTGTAATGACTGAGACACCTCAAACCATTGGAGTTCTTACCCAACCCGGCTCATGATCTAGTGTGTTATCAAGATCCTTTGATACTTGCAAAGTTGTAGTTCATGTAGTCATGATACGCCATGATCATGAGCCTTTATCTCTGATCACGAGGACTGCGACTTAAAGATGTTTTTGTCATTTATTATCTTTAATCCTTTGTTGTCTATTGCATAATATAAGAAGATGAGACATTCTTAGATTAGAGAATACTTGCTCTCCACCGAAGAACAAGCATTCTTGGATTTTCTTGTGAGTTGTCCAAAAGTTTTTATCAGGGATCTTGGCCCATAAGGGTCCATGGTCTCTCTCTTTATCTCTCTCTCTCTCTCATGTCTATATAAACCAATGAAGCCATCTTTGAATGAGTAAGAACTCTAGGGTTTCTCTTGTCAACATGGTATCAAAAATGGTAACCCTCCCATCTTTCTGTAGCCAATGTTGTCTTTGATGAGCCACCATTCTCACTACCATGATTCCTATCTCTACAGCCATCCTCTTCATGCCACTCTACTCGAGCCTCACCTTGCCTTCTTCTGCCCTAGCCTAGCTTGTGCCCTCTCTCTCCCTCAGCCTCAACCTAGCCTAGCCTTGCTTTAACCCTTGCCTTCATTCAGCCCTCACTACCCTTGTCCTCGATGAGCCTCACTGTCCTCACCTCCCCCTAGCCCAACGGTTGTGATCACCCTCCTTCATCAATGTTATCATCTTCCTCATCTCCGTGTTGTTGCCACTACTTGCATTTATGGCCTGCTCATGGACTTCATTGCAAACATCACACAAGAATGGCAATGAATAAATTTAATTTCAATGAACATAAACAAGATACATGAAAGTGTGATTGGCTTATAAGCCACATAATATCCATCATCTCTTGCGCTGAGGAGGAGAGAATGGGAAGAGGAAGAGACACGAGAGCCGCATGAAAGAGAGAAAGAGAGAGAACACGGAATGGAGGGAGAGTGATTGTGAGAGAGAGAAATAGAAAGAGAGAGAAAGAGAGAGAGTTTCTTTTTTTCTTTTTATTAATTAATTTTCTTTATAAGAAAAACATATATCATTTTTGAGAATTATATTCTTGAGAACAAATGTCATTAAATGCTCTTAAAATGTTGTTAATTTATAAAAAATCAAGAATATTCTCTTTAACATAAAAATTATCATTTAACTAGTTTAAATCATGATTGGATGCATTTATGATTATATTTTAGAAAAAAGTGCATAAAATGGATGATATTAATGCATGAAATTGCATGTTATCAGTGACCACGACACATCACTCAATATTCTGGTAATGAGTTTCCCAAAAGCTAATCATACTAGACACATATCAATCACTCTATTGTAAATTTTAAATTCATTATGATACATACTGATGTTTATAATGAACTTTCTGAATAAGTGAATTGGTAACTAATTATGATGAGATCATACTGCGGCCATTATTTAACTACAAACATGGGATATTTGAAAAGGAAGCTGGGTATTGAAATAGAACAACAATGTGTGCTTTTGCTCACATGAGACGATTAGTTTACATGTGACCATTTGTGTTGTGACATTAAGGTCATGCATTTGGTGTTCTTTAGAGAAAAACTCAAAAGAATTCAATGACTCTATTTAGTCCATTTGTGAACTCATCTTGACTCATGTCTGACGAGATGAAACCGCGAGGTCGTCGATTTCACGAGGTATCGCGTCAAAAATTATTCCGAACTTACCAATTTTTGGAAATTAACTCAAATTGAGTGGCATTATAGTAAATAAGGGTCGAATCCACAGGGAATTAAGGAATTTCTTGATGTAATCTTTGAATTTGATCAAATCGGACAAGAAATTGATGGTAGAAATTAGGGGAAAATGGTATTTTATGAAAGAAGACTTTAAATCAATTCCACAGAATCAAGAATCATCGAATTTGGACTTGATTTTGTGAAGAAATCGAAATTCGAAGTGGAGAGAAATTTCAGAACAAAGAAATCCTATGAAATTGATCTCTAAATCCTAATCTAAATGAAAATTAAACATAATAGGAAGATAATATAGAAAAAACCGCTTCCACTAATCTCAATTAGCGATCGAAACGAGGCGATTAAACTCATTAATTGCCGAAAACGTGAAGAACGTGAACGTGAGCTTCAAGCTGCAATTTCTCCCTCGATTCTCCACCAAATCTTGACTTCAACCCCTCCGTGGACGCGGAAATGAAAGAGGAAGAGGATGGAATCAAGAGAAATGAGAAGAATGGTGTCTAGACAGCTCAATTGGATTGAAATTCAACTCGGATGCTTACAAACGATGAAGAACATCTTGTTTTATAAGGCATTTGGGCATAACCGTCCGATTGTTTCGATCGACGGTTACGATGGAATGGTCCATCATGGACCGTTTCAAATAAGTCGTGGCCATCGGATCGTGATGGACGGCCACGATTTGATGCATAGATAAGCGTTATAAAACACCTCGGATATCGCCCCTTGGAGCGCGATCAGACGGCTGCGATGCGATCCGCGCCGAAGCATCACATCTGTTATAATGCCTTTAAAACGTCACGTGCTTGATTGATCCATCGGTGGTCCACGGCGCATGCGATCGACGCGCGTCGATTGATCGCGATTTTGATCCATCGCTCCTCGTCGTGCCACGTCACCTGCATAATACGTAAGGCGTTGGATTAGTCCCACACGGAGTTAATTTTAGGAAACCGCTGGGTTTATAACACCGGACGGTCTAGTAGTTTTGATTACTCCTTCCCATATAGGCAAGGCTGAAGAACTTTATACTATATAGTAATAATATATATATATATATATAATATATACACTGCGTGGCGGTGCCACGTCACATCCGCATGGGCCCGCGTGGTTTTTTTAAATTCATTTTAATCAATTTAAATAGAAAATAAATTCACAAAAAAACCTGGAAAAAAATCCTAAAAATAGAAAATTCATAACTTTTAATATATAATTCCAAATTCATCCAAATTTCTTTCATTTGATCTGAAATTTAATTATCTATTATTCTAAAAAGTCAAATTTAATAAATAATAAGAGTTAAAATTATTATTTCAAAAATACATTCATTTATTAAGATTTTAAACATTAGAAAATGAAATAAATGTTTATAAAAATGATTTCTCCTCTTATTTTAACTTTAAAAACACTTATAATCTCAAGAAAAAGATAGGTTATCAATTTATTGAACTCTAATTAACCCTAAATTAAAGTATTTTGAGATTATAATGACTTTTTCATAGAATAATAGAAAAATACATATAAGTATGATAATATGCATGAAAAATAAATCATTTATGCCTTAATATGCATCAAAAATCATATTTTATGATGTAAATATAGCATGTTATCAATGTCATAGTTCTAAGAGTGGCCCTTAGACTTGGTATACTAAGTTCTTTAATGGGTGATTTATATCTGAGTGTGGAGACAGATTCAATCAATACTTTCAGCCTCCCTAAAAGCTCACCAAGAATACAAATTTTCCCCAACAAGCACATAATACAAATAATTGAAAACCTACATAAGCTGTCACTTGATAACATGCTATATTTACATCATAAAACATGATTTTTAGTGCATATTAAGGCATAAATGATTTCATTTCCATGCATGTTATCATCTTTATATATTTTCTATTATTCTCTTAAAAAATCATTATAATCTCAAAATACTTTAATTTAGGGTTAATTTTGATAAATTAGAGTTTAATAATTTGATAACCCATATTTTTTTGAGATTATAACTGATTTTAAAGTTAAAATAATAAGAGAAACAATTTTCATAAACATTCATTTTATTTTCTAAAGTTTAAAATCTTAATAAATGAATGTATTTTTGAAATAATAATTTTAACTCTTATTATTTATTAAATTTGACTTTTTAGAATAATAGATCATTAAATTTTGGATCAAATGAAAGAAATTTGGATTAATTTGGAGTTATATATTAAAAGATATGATTTTTACAAATTACGGAATTTTTCCGGATTTTTAAACTATTTTTATTATTTTATTTTTGATTTTAAACCCATTTTTTTAAATAAAAAATATAAAAAATGGGCGCGCCTACGTGGCATGTATATAGTATATATTATTTATTTACTAAATATAGATAAAGAGATCTTCATCCTTCGCTTAGGGAAGGGCTATTAACCCTCTTAAATGTCGGGTATTATATACCCGACAGTCTTCTTTTTATTTTTCCGTGTGAGACTAATCCACGCGTCTTACCTCTTATGCAAGTGACGTGGCGTGGCGCGGAACGTTGGATCTCGTGGACGGACGATCGACATGCGTCGATCGTGTGGAGCGTGGACCACTGATCGCGATCAAAGACACGTGCGCAAATATCAAGTGTTATAACAGTCCAGATTGAGCTGTGGTGGGAGCATCCAGACCGTCAGATCGCGATCTAAGGGGCTAAATCAGAGCATTTTTTTAAAGCGTTTCATCGGATCATCCACGCCGTTCATCTTCAATCGGACGATTGCGACTTAATTGAAACGGTCCATCGTGGACTGTTCCATCGTAACCGTCGATCGAAACGATCGGACGGTTACGAAATTTCGCCCTATAAAACGATGTGTTCTTCACATTTGTAAGCATCCGAGTTTGAGATTCAATCTAATTGACTGTCAAGACACCTCTCTCGTTTTTCTCGAGTTCTTCCTCTTCTTCTTTCAATTCCGAGTCCACGGAGGGGTAGAAGTCGAGATTTGGTGGAAAATTGAGGGAGAGATCGACGCTTGAAGTTTACGTTCGCGTTCTTCACGATTTCGATGATTAATCGACTTAATCACCTCATTTTGATCGCTAATTGGGCTTAGTGGAAGCGGTTTTACCTTAATTATCTCCCTATCATGTTTAATTTGTGTTTAGATTAGGATTTAGATGTTAATTTTATCAAAATTTAGCTAAAATCGTGATTTCTTCGGTCCAAAATTTCTCTCCACTTCAAAATTTGATTTCTCCGCGAAATCAAGTCCAAATTGGACGATTTTTGATTCCGTGGAATCGATTTGAAGTCTACTTTCTTAATAAACCATTTTCCCCAATTTCTTCTATCGATTTTCCGTCCAATTTGATCAAATTTGAAGATTACATCAAGAAATTCCTTAATTCCCTGTGGATTCGACCCATATTTACCATTATACCCTTGAATTCGTGATTAATTCTTAAAATTGGTAAGTTTGGAATAATTTTTGATGCGATACCGCTTAAAATCGACAACCTTGCGGTTTCGTCTCGTCATCACTCCACACACAAATCATCACTATCAAAATATGCATTGGTATCTAGACAGTGGGGCATTGCATCATGATAATGATTATTTTAATAACATTCAACAACACACTACGAGTAAGGGGATGTATCAATGCTACATAGGTAATGGCCAAGGTTTGTCTTTCTTCTCTCATGATTCTAATATTATAAATTCATTACATCATCTAGTGCAAGTAAATAACATCCTTCATACTTTATAAAGAAAAACCTCCTATCTTTTAGTAAAAATAGTAAGATGACAATGCATATTTTGAAGTGCATCTTGATCTTTGCTTGGTGAAGGAGTGGGTCACAAACTGTCTATAAATACTAGCTTATTATGATATTTAGGGTTTTGCACTAGTCATTTTGCACTTTGTTTTTCAATATATTGTGATTTTTGTGGATGAATTTAGTATGCATAGCTTTTCCCTATGAGAAAGAGGTGATGTTTTAATAGTATTTACCAAGTTTCATGCCATATTAGTATGGTAGTTCTCCACGAAATTCATGGCTATTTCATTTTATTAGGAAATAGAGTGTAAAGTGCTCACTAATTACCTTAAGGACATGATGGATATTATGTGGCCGATGAGCCAAATCACAATTCAATGTCTTGTTTATATTCATTGAAATATAATTTATTTATAACTCTTCAAAATAAATGTTTGTAATAAATTTTATGAGCATATATAATTGTTAAGATATCTCTAATGAGATCATAAGATAGTGATCACAAGTATTTAAATATATATTTTAAATATTTCTAGCTGAGGGATATTTTAGAAGGACATCAAAATATCATAAAACAGTAATAATATTTAATTTGAATCATGTAATGATTATGGTTAATTCTTTGTTCATCAATGTAAATATTTTTAGAATAGATAGTGGGTGCTCTTTTGAGAAAGAGTTCATCAAATAGATTCATATTAATCCTTCAATAGTATTATATATAAATGTCAATTACGTTGATTCATAACATGGTTAGGTATGTGGTCCTTAAACTCGATACACAAAAAAGATCTTTTGGATGGATGATCATATTTTTTACTATGACGTATGAATACCTAGCTAGAGATTTTCTAAAACATCATAGATTAGCATCAACATAAAGTCGTCAAAGACCATTTGGTGATCAAGATGAGATTATTTTCCACCGATAGAAGGGGAGATTGACTCGAGTTCTGAAGTCCATGACCAATGAAGTGAAAATGTTAAAGAAGTGGTTCTTGATGATTTTTCCCTATGCACTAGTATTAAGTTGAGTGATAGAACCAGGTTTTATAGTTAATCATACCTAAATCATTTATTGGTTTAGTAAGGATTAAGGATGATGCGTACATGATAACTAATGATGACACTATTACATACAAGAGTTCTTATACTCTTGATAGAACCTAGAGAATATGGTGTACCTTGTTAGCCTAAAGGCAAGAGAGGAAGAATTTATGAGTACTTTTTGTGCTCAGCCAAATGGATTATTGGTCAAATTGTTGACTAAGCGTGCAAATTTTTAGCATATCATTTTAAGAGCAAGCATATCAAAAAACGTTATCATTGGATCATTGGATCAAATGCGTATTGATGAGCAAGAACTTTGCTTAGTAATGTCCACACATATATCAACGAAGAACTTACACTGAGGCATAGCAGGACATATGATGACCGTTGGTTGGCATGAAAACTCCTTCGAGAAAGATTAGATGATCTCCATTAGGGGCTGAAAGGGGAGGGCATTGGGCCATGCTAATCCCCATAATTCTTGAACTTTCTTTAATATTTATCTGTTTCTTATGTTTGAACAGTACCGTAAGCAGATCACCGCTGCTGGATTGTCCTCCTCGTTTCGATTCTTCTAAAGCTCATTCACTCCTAGGGGCTCCAAGAGGAAGGAGGCAGCTAGAAAGGGAAGAACGAGCTCTACCCTACTGATCTGGAAGAAAAGAAAGAAGCTCTGAGAAAGGAGGGAGAAGGTGCCATTGATAATGGAGGAAGGCAACGGACAGAGCTTGATCTTAAGGGTTTAGCAGAGTTTATTCACTCTGCTGGTGAATTGTATCTCATCTTTCTGGTGAATTTCTTTCCCTTTTGATGCAGGTCTTTATATTGTTCAAATGATTTATTGAATCCAGACATTCGATTTGTTAGAAGCTGGAAACTTCGTCAAACGGTTATGGGCAGTTCCCCAACCGACAGGGTTAAAAGGCAATCAGATTTGCTGATTGGACGAGAGATTTGATGGTCCCCACTCCCCGTCCAATAGTGTAACGGACAACGGCTCACAGACAGGAAGGCGTTAAGAGAACTCAGCAGGGGCGCTAAAGGAAAACAACCTGGATGCAGAAATCGCGGGGCATCAACAGCAGCCAGAGAAACCGACGGGAGCAGAAGAGGTGGCAGAGGTACGCGCGGGACGGCGCCAACGACCGGCGAAACCGACAGCACGACCGTCGGAATTCTACTACTTCTAGAGGGTTCTTCTATCTAAGATAAATAGGGGTCCTCCACGGATAGAGAGGACACGAAATGTTTCTCTGCTTTTGAAACTCTAGTTCGTGAGTTATATTCCTTTCCCGTTCTTACGTTTAGCATACGGGGAAGTCGCCGAGAAGGCTCATTCAACGCCGAGAATGCTCGTCTTATTATAAGCATCCCAGGGATATCGCATCTTAAGCCGAGAAGGTTTACGAAACAGGTATATTCCCGCTCTCTTCCGCATCCGACTGCAACTCTCTCTCCCCCTATTCGTTAGTACTTCGACTCTACGACCACATCATAAAATTGGTATCAGAGCAATGGCAACGAGGTCAGGAACCGAGTTCCGGGTGGGAACCGGCACGCACGGGACTACGGAAGACATACCTGAATGGGCTAAATCCCTGTTGAAAAATCAAGAGGAATCCAGAGTCCAGATCGAATTCCTTATGACCCAACTGATCGAGCTAAAGGCGGAGGCTGCCACTGAGAAGGCGACTGCAGTCCCCGTCGACTCTACTACCGGTCGAGCTATCGAAGTCCATGAAGAAGACCCCCACTGGATCGCCGCAAAGCGTGGTGCCAAACCTGAGGTAACCACGTTCGACGGATCTCTGGATCCGAAGAAATACATGGATTGGGAAGTGGGATTGGAAGAGTACTTCGACTGGTATCAACTTCCCGAAGGACGCCGCCTTCAATTTGCACAAATGAAGCTATCGGGACAAGCCAGGATCTACTGGCGTAATCTACAGGCCACAGCCGAACGTCGGCGCGAGGCGACGATCACCACATGGGCGGAAATGAAAGGAAGGCTACGAGGGAAATTTGTGCCCGATTGCTACGGGCCTATGATTATAAGTGAGTGGCAACATCTACAACTGGGGGATAGCACCGTCGCGGAGTATATCGCTAAGTTTGAAGACCTTATGATACGGTGCAATGTCGAAGAAGAACCGGTGGCAACGCTCGCCCAATTCAGAGCAGAACTCCGGCCAGAATTCCAAAGGGAGCTAATATTAAGGGAGGTCACCACGCTCGAGAAGGCTTACTGCTACGCAGCCAATATGGAGTTATATACTAATCATGCTAAAAGAGATAATGCGGGTTGGAATATATTGCCTGAGATGACATCAACCGATTCCCCCTCATCGGCGTCCAAAATTACACGCTATCCTTCACATCCGACACCGAGGACCGGCGCGCCAGCGACATATAGTCTGCCTCTGCCGTCCACCCTTCCACAGCGGCCGTTATTACCCGTTGTCCCCACAGTGACGCCTAACCCGGGTACCAACCGATACGGGAATCGTGGCGGAATATCGACCGGTCTGCAGCCAACCAGGTTGCATATACCGCCCCCGTTCACGGCCGAACGGCTACTCGAAGGCCGGCCGATGACCAACCCTCGTCCACGACCCCCAGCCACCCCGCAGAACAATTCGCGCATAGCCTGCTACAAGTGCCAGGGATGGGGGCACTTCGCCTCTCAGTGCCCTTCCCAGAGGCAAGCCACGCGACCGGCTCAAGCATTACTAGTGGAGATCCACGACGACGAACATATTCCGCCCCCGGACGCCATTGAGCCTACCACTGAAGTATATGAAGCCGATCCCGAGCTCGCGACAGGATTCGAGGGACCTCCCGGCTTTATAGGATGCATCATCAAGGAAGTAACTCCCTTGACGAGGGAAGAGCGTACGATCGCCCTCGCCCTCCCGGCGGAGACAAAAATCGACAACCCTACTGCGGCTCAGTGCGAGTCACCGGGTCTCGAAGACACCGGCCGAACTTCCATCTTCTCCACTTATACACGGATTTCCAACTCCATCATCAAAATTCTAGTCGACAGCGGCAGCGTCGTCAATGCGGTATCAGCCGCGTTCGTTCCAGCGCTCGACCTGCGACCAGAGATCCATCCTCAACCTTACAAAGCCATGTGGATCAACGACGCTAGCTTATCAGTAACGCAGAGGTGCCTTGTACCCTTGCAAGTTGCCAGGTACAGCGCAGAGGTGTGGTGTGATGTCTTACCTATGGGAGTTGGCAGCGTACTCCTCGGTAGGCCATGGCTTTCTGACTTCGACGTGGCACAATATGGGCGAGCCAACCGCTGCGTCTTCTACTTCGAAGGTAACAAGCATATATGGCAACTGTATGTCCCACAGGTTCTGGCCGTCGCTACGCCAACACTATCCCGGGTGGATAGAAACCCACCTCTCCAGTTTCTCGGCCTCGTGTCGTCCCGCCAATTCCTCAAAGGTATCGAGAGTAACAATCCTATGTGGGCAATTCAGGTGCGGACCAAAGCAACGATAACCGACACGGATAGCTATCCGGCCTTTCTCACCGATTATGACAGCGTCTTCCCCGTCGACGCGCCCGACACTCTCCCATCGGACAGAACGATTCGGCATTTCATTGATTTCATACCCGGCGCCTCCCTTCCGAATCTTCCCCACTATCGACTGAGCCCGGCCCAAAACACCGAATTACAACGACAGGTAGAAGAGATGCTTCGCCGAGGATTCATCCGGGAGAGCCACAGCCCCTGCGCCGTGCCGGCACTCCTCGCGCCCAAGAAGGACGGCACCTGGCGACTTTGCGTAGATTGCCGAGCGATCAATCGCATTACGGTACGCTATCGGTTCCCTATACCTCGCATAGATGACCTTCTAGACCAACTATCCGGCGCGACGATATTCTCCAAGCTCGACCTCCGCAACAGGTACCACCAAGTAAGGATTCGCGAAGGCGACGAGTGGAAAACTGCTTTCAAGACCAGCGAGGGCCTCTAAGAGTGGCTCGTGATGCCTTTCGGACTCTCCAATGCTCCGAGTACGTTCATGAGGTTAATGAATGAAGTGCTCCGTCCATTTTCAGGCAAATTCCTTGTCCTATACTTCGACGATATCCTGATTTATAGTCGAACCACCGCCGAGCACGAAATACACCTGCGGAAGGTTTGTGCCAAGCTCCAAGAGGAGAAGCTCTACACCAATGTCTCCAAGTGTTCCTTCCTCCGCCAGTCGGTCGAATTCCTCGGATTCGTCATCTCCGCGGCCGGAGTCGCTGTCGACCCTTCCAAAACAGCAGCCATCAGAGAATGGCCGACACCCACATCGCAGACGGAGGTTAGAAGTTTCCATGGATTGGCGCAATTTTACCGCCACTTTGTGCGAAATTTCAGCTCCCTGGCCGCCCCTTTGACCGACCTACTCAAGCTCCCAAAATTCGACTGGAGTATTCAGGCTGATCGGGCATTCCAACAGCTCAAAGTGGCCTTAATCTCGTCACCCGTCCTCCGCCTACCCGATTTCGATAAACTCTTCGACGTCGCAATGGACGCCTCCGTCGTCGGCATTGGAGCGGTACTATCTCAGGAGCTTCACCCGGTGTCCTTCTTCAGCGAGAAGCTTAGCGAAGCCAAAGGACGGTATTCCAATTATGACAGGGAGCTCTATGCCATTGTGCAATCACTGAAATTTTGGCGACACTATTTGCTCCATCGGGAATTCACATTACACAGCTATCACGACGCACTTCGGTTTCTCCACTCGCAAAAAAAATTAAGCGCGAGACACAGGCGATGGGTGGAACTTCTCCAAGATTTTACATTCTCCTTGCGACACAAACCGAGGCGCAAAAACCGGGTGGCCGACGCTCTCAGCTGTCGGCTCCATACCCTGCAGATCTCACATGCCTCCATCACCAGATTCGACCGCCTTCCACTTATCTACAAAGACTGTCCGAATTTTCACCGCCTCTAGGAAGAAGTTACGCACACTAAAGTTCCCCATGTCGAATACCGAATTGAAGCCGGGTTCCCTTTCTATCACGACCGCCTCTGCATACCTGCCGGCTCCACGCGCAATTTCTTAATCTGGGAACTTCACGGCGGCGGCCTGGCCGGTCATTTTGGCATCACCAAAACCTTGTTGGCACTGGAATCACGATACTTTTGGCCGCATCTACGCCGCGACACCCGCCGATTGGTTGGCCAATGTTCCACCTGCATCATTGGCAAAATGACGAAACAGAATACAGGACAGTATCTTCCTCTTCTAGTCCCTGATTCTCCTTGGCAAGAGGTCAGTATCGATTTTGTTCTCGGTCTGCCCCGTACCCGGCGGCACATGGACACTATCTTGGTGGTGGTAGACCGTTTCAGTAAAATGGCACACTTCATTGCTTGCTAGAAGTCTACGGATGCCGCCCACACCGCTCGCCTTTTCTTCAACGAAGTTGTTCGCCTCCATGGCGTCCCCCGGAGCATCGTCTCTGACCGCGACGTTCGTTTCACCAGCAAATTTTGGAAGTCGCTCTGGCATCTCTTGGGAACGACACTGAAATTTTCCACCGCCTTCCACCCTCAGACGGATGGTCAGACGGAGGTCACCAACCGTTCCTTAGGCAACCTACTACGTTGCCTGGTCCAAGACAACACGACCATCTGGGATGATCTCCTCCCTCGGGCAGAATTTGCGTATAATGCGTCGGGGCATCGCGCCACGGGACTTTCTCCATTTCAGGTAAACACGGGACGTACCCCGAACTTGCCGGTGGACCTCATATTCCTCCCAAACCAGGCATCCAACTCTACTGAGGCTGTGCATTTCGCCACCGACCTCACCGCGACACATCAACACGTGAAGGAGCGCCTTACCGAATATACCGCCAAAGTTAAACGAGCGGCCAATGTACATCGCCGTCCACTCGAGCTCCGCGAAGGAGACCTGGTCATGGTTCGCCTTCGCCCTGAACGTTATGCGGCGGAGCGAGCACATAAACTTCACCCCCGCGCCGCCGGGCCATATCGAGTGCGTCGCGTCATCAACCCCAATGCTTACGACATTGCTATACCGACGGATTGGGGAATTCCGTCAACTTTCAATATCTGTGGCCTAGTTATCTACAAGGGTTCCCTCGAGGTTCCTTCTGAGCCCGGCCTACCCCTGGACTCGTCGATGTCGAGTCTCTTCGCGCCGGAGGAGAATGATGGTCCCCACTCCCCGTCCAACAGTGTAACGGACAACGGCTCACAGACAGGAAGGCGTCAAGAGAACTCAGCAGGGGCACTAAAGGAAAACAACCAGGATGCAGAAATCGCGGGGCATCAACAGCAGCCAGAGAAACCGACGGGAGCAGAAGAGGTGGCACAGGTACGCGCGGGACGGCGCCAACGACCGGCGAAACCGACAGCACGACCGCCGGAATTCTACTACTTCTAGAGGGTTCTTATATCTAAGATAAATAGGGGTCCTCCACGGATAGAGAGGACACGAAATGTTTCTCTGCTTTTGAAACTCTAGTTCGTGAGTTATATTCCTTTTCCGTTCTTATGTCTAGCATACGGGGAAGTCGCCGAGAAGGCTTGTCTTATTATAAGCATCCCAGGGATATCGCATCTTAAGCCGAGAAGGTTTACGAAACAGGTATATTCCCGCTCTCTTCCTCATCGAACTGCAACTCTCTCTCCCGCTTATCGTTAGTACTTCGACTCTACGACCGCATCAAGATTAGTGTGCTCTGATTTGTGTACCCTATACAAATGTTTTACGAGATGAGCATATCTCATATTTAAATATCACTGAAATCGTAAAATCGTAATACAGGCTCCTTCGGTGAGCGCTTATTTAGAGACGGTAAACATGCATCCCCTTCTGGGGTTTTATTCGCAACTTCATGATCCATGAACTCTTTCAGCAGTGCATGAAGATGCTGTTGAAGTTGTTGCCATCGCATCGGCGAGTCTCAGGTGCTCGAGACG
>CM044103.1:12057155-12109487 GCA_024174645.1 Lemna minuta
ATGAGTCAAGATGAGTTCACAAATGGACTAAATAGAGTCATTGAATTCTTTTTGAGTTTTTCTCTAAAGAACACCAAATGCATGACCTTAATGTCACAACACAAATGGTCACATGTAAACTAATCGCCTCATGTGAGCAAAAGCACACATTGTTGTTCTATTTCAATACCCAGCTTCCTTTTCAAATATCCCATGTTTGTAGTTAAATAATGGCCGCAGTATGATCTCATCATAATTAGTTACCACTCACTTATCTTAAAAGTTCATTATAAACATCAGTATGTATCATAATGAATTTAAAAATTTACAATAGAGTGATTGATATGTGTCTAGTATGATTAGCTTTTGGGAAACTCATTACCAGAATATTGAGTGATGTGTCGTGGTCACTGATAACATGCAATTTCATGCATTAATATCATCCATTTTATGCACTTTTTTCTAAAATATAATCATAAATGCATCCAATCATGATTTAAACTAGTTAAATGATAATTTTTATGTTAAAGAGAATATTCTTTGATATAAATTAACAACATTTTTAAGAGCATTTAATGACATTTGTTCTCAAGAATATAATTTCAAAAATGATATATTTTTCTTATAAAGAAAATTAATTAATAAAAAGAGAAACTCTCTCTCTCTTTCTCTCTCTTTCTATTTCTCTCTCTCACAATCACTCTCCCTCCATTCCGTGTTCTCTCTCTCTCTCTCTTTCATGCGGCTCTCGTGTCTCTTCCTCTTCCCATTCTCTCCTCCTCAGCGCAAGAGATGATGGATATTATGTGGCTTATAAGCCAATCACACTTTCATGTATCTTGTTTATGTTCATTGAAATTAAATTTATTCATTGCCATTCTTGTGTGATGTTTGCAATGAAGTCCATGAGCAGGCCATAAATGCAAGTAGTGGCAACAACACGGAGATGAGGAAGATGATAACATTGATGAAGGAGGGTGATCACAACCGTTGGGCTAGGGGGAGGTGAGGACAGTGAGGCTCATCGAGGACAAGGGTAGTGAGGGCTGAATGAAGGCAAGGGTTAAAGCAAGGCTAGGCTAGGTTAGGCTGAGGGAGAGAGAGGGCACAAGCTAGGCTAGGGCAGAAGAAGGCAAGGTGAGGCTCGAGTAGAGTGGCATAAGAGGATGGCTGTAGAGATAGGAATCATGGTAGTGAGAATGGTGGCTCATCAAAGACAACATTGGCTACAGAAAGATGGAGGGTTACCATTTTGATACCATGTTGACAAGAGAAACCCTAGAGTTCTTACTCATTCAAAGATGGCTTCATTGGTTTATATAGACATGAGAGAGAGAGAGAGATAAAGAGAGAGACCATGGACCCTTATGGGCCAAGATCCTGATAAAACTTTTGGACAACTCACAAGAAAATCCAAGAATGCTTGTTCTTCGGTGGAGAGCAAGTATTCTCTAAATCTAAGAATGTCTCATCTTCTTATATTATGCAATAGACAACAAGGATTAAAGATAATAAATGACAAAACATCTTTAAGTCGCAGTCCTCGTATCAGAGATAAAGGCTCATGATCATGGCGTATCATGACTACATGAACTACAACTTTGCAAGTATCAAAGGATCTTGATAACACACTAGATCATGAGCCGGGTTGGGTAAGAACTCCAATGGTTTGAGGTGTCTCAGTCATTACAATTCTAGTTATTGAGGTCCAAGATTCATCATGTGAATCAAATGAATCAGCGCCTCATGTGATGTTACAACTTACCCGAAGATCCCTTAGTGAAAATGGAGGGGCAAGATCAAATCAACCACTTTTACTAGATCCAACGCCACTTGTAAAGCCCAATGTCCTAAGTAAGAAAAACAAGTCTTGGAAAAAAAAAAAAAAATTGATAATATTAAGGATGTATTTTTCTATATAATGCCCTTGAACAGTAATAACAAGTACTACCTTATATTGCATGGCACCTTACACGTTGTCATTAGTTGCTACAGAAGTATGTGCTGCCATCACACTTCCCTATATCATGCAGCCAAAGTGAGCTAAATTTTTGTGACTTTTGGTTACAAAACACTCTAAAACAAATCTCATAAAATCACTTCAAACTTAGAAAATTCATATTTCTAAATACATCTCTTTTTTATCCAAAATGTCTTCATTAAAGAAGAAATTAAATAGTTTGTCATCATATGCCTTTTGATATTTGCCATAACAAGAGAGTAAAATATTTATTCCTAAATTTCTATAATCCATTTACAATGAGTAAAGTCATATCACATCACTTTCAAAGTTCATTTACACTGATTTCTTTTATCATTTTATTTATAATTTAAAATTATATTCATCCAAATCTTCGAAAGCCAAAACTGAAGCAAATGAATTTAATATTTGAAACCCATTGAGATAACAAACCAGCTGAGAAGCCCGTTGGACAGCCTGCATTCAACTGAAACGTCGGAAATTGTCCGAAAAGTACTAAAGAAAATTGACGATGAGGAAGGCACTTTAAGCACGGAAAACCTATAATCGGTTATTGTTAAAGAACTCGATTTGATGCCTGCATGAATAATTGGAAGTTTGCTGCTCCGTCCAGCAAGAGAAGCTAAAGAACGTCCCGAGTGTAGGATCACCAAGCTCTCAAGGTGTGGCACTGCTACCTGCTCACACTGAACAAAACAAAAGGAAGCTTTCAGGAAAAAGACAACAGAAAGAGTGCGTTTCTATTTCTGAGCAAAGAACTACATTTATAGACCTATGGCCCTCAGTCATTTCAAGAGCCGTTTCAAAAAACTCAAAAACCGTCTCTTTAATTTGTCCAGAAACTCCTTAACGCAAGATTAAATAACCCAACAATCAACCTCTTAATCTTGTGTCTGGACAATCTTCCACTATTGTCTATAGTAGAGCATTCTCAATTTTCTCCTCCTTTTCAGCAAGGTAGGACGTCTCATCTTCATCGTCGCTGCTGCGGCAGGCAGCTGCATAATGCCCATAACGATGACAATTGAAACATTTTACCTTGTCACGATCCTTCTTCTCACGCTCCCTTTCACATGTATTCTCTTTCTTATGTTGTCCGCAACGATGTTCCATGCTCTTGCCTTTCACCGAGGCCAAAAACGCTCGCTCTTCCCTTTCTCCTTCACGATCTCGGAGTTTATCTTCATGGATCTTGAGAGAACCAATGGCTTCATCCAAAGTCATTGCGTCTAGATCCTCAAATTGCTCCATGGATGACGTGATAGGGTCATATTTTGCTGGTGTCGCACGTAGCAGCTTGGAGACTTTGATGCCTTCAGCAATCTTCTCTCCCAAACTCCGCATGTGCACTACTAACCTGGTGAGCTTTGCAGCGAAGTCGGCGACAGATTCTTCCTCCCCGCATCATGAGCATCTCAAACTCACGCTTGAGCGTTTGAATCTTCGCTTCCTTGACACGTTCCACGCCCACGTTCATAGTGCGTAGAGACTCCTATGTCTCTTTTGTCGTCACCTTATTATACAGTTGTGCCAGCACATCCTCCGGCACAGCACTGTAGATCACTGCCATTGCTCGGCGATCTATCTTTCTCGACACACTCTCATCCTCAATCGCCCCCAGCAAACCATATGCTTCCAATATAACTTTCATCCTCATAGCCCACAGAGGATAGTTAAACTTGGACAGCATAGGGACGGAAGCACTGATCGCCGCCTCACTCGTTACCCTCGGTGTTCCGGTGTAGGCGATGTCCACAATCACAGAGGACCTTCCGTCAGCTTGCGATGTCGTTTTCCCCGCGCTCGGCATCTCTGCGCTCCTTAGATCTGTAGAGAATAGGCTCTGATACCAGTTGTTGGATCACCAAGCTCTCAAGGTGTGGCACTGCTACCTGCTCACACTGAACAGAACAAAAGGAAGCTTTCGGAAAAAAAGAAAACAGAAAGAGTGTGTTTCTATTTCTGAGCAAAGAACTACATTTATATACCTATGGCCCTCAGTCGTTTCAGGAGCCGTTTCAAAAAACTCAAAAACCGTTTCTTTAATTTGTCCAGAAACTCCTTAACGCAAGATTAAATGACCCAACACCGAGAAATGGCAGAAACGTCCAGCAAATCGACGGGAAAAGTCTGGAATTTTCCGCCAAGAAATTTTCCGGAAACTGCGCGATAAAACGCTAAAAAACGCCTGAAGAGAAATCACTGACGCATTCCTTCGACAAACGAATTCGAGAAGTTGGCTGTCGATCGCAGTGCCTTCCTCCTGAGGTTTTCCCACCCTTCTCCGCTAATCTTCTGTTTAATTTTCTAGGCCATTCTTCCTAATCTGCATTCACATAAGGCGCCAGACAAGCAAAAAGAAGTTTCAATTTAGTTTGGAACGGCAATTATCCCCAAGAGCGCTTGAGTTTTGTGATTAATACAGATAATATTCTCTGAAGCAAGAGAACAAAAACACATTCTTTCAAGCAATACCCTCCCGTCACATTCAGATTTAAGCGCTTGCCGACTCTCGATCGCCCTCTACTTGAGTCTTCTCTTTGATTCTACTCTCGTATCAAACCCCCAGCTAAGCAAAAGGTTCAGATATGGTTGACTGGTCCGGTCACAGCCTGGCTTTCAGGGTGATAGATGACGCCGAAAGGAACGGCGAAATGTCAAAGAACCGGAAAATATTATTAAAAAAAATACATTCAACTTTCCCGACAAAAAGCCCGACACCGAGATTTGGTTCAGACCGCGTCACTAGATTCAGAAGAAATTGAATCGAGCATTCCCTAGTTTTCCCGAGGTCCTCTTTTCGACTTTTCTGAGCCACTCTGCATAAGCAGCATTCGTATCGGACCTTAGAACGTTGAAAGATAGCAGATAAGCGTTAGTCAGGTGTTTCCATCGGCCTAGACGTCGCTTCAATTTTTCCAATAACAGGGTTGTCAACCGCAAGACCGGGGAAGTCGCTTAAGACCGAAGCAGATAACGCCTGCAACAACAGGACGGCACAGGACGATTCAATGGTAAGCGTAACGTATGGAAAACAGATTTTCAGGTTATTTTTAATCTCAATCAAGAACCGCATTCAAAATGGTTGACGGTGGATTGAAATCCAAATCCACGACTCTTTTGTTCAACGCTTTTAAATTCCTTCGTGTTTTGATTTCGGACAGTAAAAGCAACACCCGTGTATAGACGACTTATCAAAATTTGTCCGCAGGTTTTACTTAGTCAATCTGTCGACGCCTGCCCTGAAAAAAGAGCACCATCTCGACCGCCAATTTCATGGGCGCCGTGGAAATGACGTTATCTCGCTGCCCTCGTCCGTTATAAATAGGAGCTGAAGGAAACCGGTGACATATCCATCGTGCACTCGTCTTCCCATCTACAAACCAGAGAAGCCACACTCACACTTCGCTCCTCTTTCGACAGAAGATATGGCCACCACCAGCAAAGTTGCACCGGCAGCTCTTCTTCTGCTGCTCATCGCAGCTGCGGCTCTAGTGCCTGCCTCCGCTAGTACCCTGACGGCGTTCTCTGCCAAGGGATGCGCCGGAAAGACCAAGGACGTCAACGGTTGCGGGTGTTTCAAGATCCAGGGGTACCAGGGAGGGTATCACTTCGTGTTTACTCAGAAGCAGAATGCCACTCTCTACACCGGATTAAACTGCGACGGACTCTTCGTCCGTCTGAGCGCGGAGACACGCCGCTGCGATGGCAACAACTTCAACAGCATCTTCATGCACTGCTGAAAGAGTTCATGGAGCATGAAGTT
Source organism: Lemna minuta (assembly GCA_024174645.1). Lineage (NCBI taxonomy): Eukaryota > Viridiplantae > Streptophyta > Magnoliopsida > Alismatales > Araceae > Lemna > Lemna minuta. Next base: position 12,062,882 of record CM044103.1, read on the forward strand.
GCGAATAAAGCCCCAGAAGGGGATGCATGTTTATCTTCTCTAAATAAGCGCTCTCTAAAGGAGCCTGTATTACGATTTTATGATTTCAGTGATGTTTAAGGATGCCATATGATCTTTACGTGATCTATTGAGAGGGATAGTTGAGAAGCACAGCCGAAGTAACTCAGTTGACTGAGTTGACGGTGTGGCTGGTGCGGCGATGGAAGTGCTAGAAGAGGGAATTCGGGATGGCCGATGGAGATGGCTTGAGGTAATGAGAGGGCTTAGGAGTGCAAAAGGGTTGTTTTCCTGGAATTTCAGGCTTAAAGGATGAAGAATATGTATTAGAAATTGAGCTAGGTAAAGGATGTATGATGACAGATTTGTTCACAGAAGATAACGCGACGCGAAATATAAAGATTTGGATACAGAGACCATTGAAACTTTGATGGTATAATTCAGAGCATTTTTATAAATTACTTCGTAAGGAGATGTACTCGTTGATAAAGGAGTGGGATGCAGGGTTTCAAATGTAGGATTCTTCTCCCGCCGCATTATTCCAGAATTTTGAAGGCATTAATGTCTAGAACAACAGGGCTAAAGCAACAGGGCATTAATGTAGATCTCCATGTTTTGTTTCATCCAGCCCATTTTGTTTTGGTATTGGAGAACAAGATACCGTCTCGTTATATTATATTATTAGAAAGTAAAATAAGAGCTACATTTTAGAGCCATTTTTGATAAGTCACTTGTATGCCAAGGAGAGCTATGTTTTTGCCATTTTTGGCTTAAATAAATTTACAACAATCATATTGTTCTTTAGAAAACCTCTAACTTAATTAGAATTTATATAAAGCCCCCGAGCTGAACTAATGTTTAAGAATTTACACAACTCTTAAAAGTCTATAAAATAAATTAAAATTTTAGAAAATTCAAGAAATTGTACTTAAAACACGTAACATGAATCCTAAAGGTATGCATTGTGCCTTCCAATGTACTAATCATGTAATTTTAAAAATATATTACACTTTACAAAAGCTGTAACATAAGTTATTGATAGTCCACTATCAATGAAACTGAACAAGAATATATTAGGACCAAAATGACTTAAATATTCATGGGCAATGCATTTCAATAGTACTAACATTCCACCCTGTGATTCTAAGGATTAGAGTTCATGAAGATAAAAATTAGAGGCTTCTATACTCATCTAACTTGGATAAAATAAGGGTCCTGGAAATAATTCACTGCATCCCTGGGTTTACTTCCCTGCCCTCACCCCCAAACCCCCCCACCCTATTAAGGATACAGCAAGAAACTTTAAAGTGTCATCCCCCACGTAGTCACGGAATATGAAGAAGCTGGATGCAGCTCGTTTCAGAGGGAGAGACCAAGATAAACATCTTTCGGTGGTGAGTAGATTATGAGGGAGAGAGACGAAGAATAAAGGTAGAAGAAAGAAGATAAAGAATAGAAGAAAGGTTATGCTGTATTGATCGTACAAGAGTGATATACATTGCGAAGGAACATATCTAGAGCCGCTGAGCACATCTGTTCAAAATCGGTAAGTTTTTCGATGGTAGCATCTGTAGCGAAGTTGATTCATCTACAGTTAGCGCACATAGCATTTATGATGACGTGCGTTATCTCTGTGTCAATTGGCTGAGCTATCTTGGATACGTAAATCCTCGTTGGTTACTTCATACGGTGGGTTAGTTTAGCTGAGCCCGTCGTGAATTGCTGGAAATTTACAGCAATTTCGAGCAAGAGGAGCCAAAAAACGTCGCGAGTGTTGGAAATCAACTTTGAAGATTTGAGCTCCGCATCATCAACGGCTCGAACGTTCGACGAAATCCTGGGACCGTGTTTTTGTTCAGTTTTCTTTCTTTCTTTGATGTGTCTCTCTTCTCAATTGAACTGCTGATCGTGAACGTTTGTTTAAAGGGTGATGACGGACGTGATGAGGCATACAGATTGTAATTTCTCTCAAATAGAAAGTTGTTATTCTTCTCCTTGTTGAGTTTCTAGAATGTTAGAAGGTTACGAATCTTTCAGCGAGAAATGCCAAAAATTTCCGGGAAATCGACGGGAAACGGCAATGAATTTTCTTGAAAACGCCCAAAAACCCCTGATGACAAAACACGGAGACATTCCTTCAAGAAATGAATTCGAGAAATTGGTTCTCGATTGCGTCCTCGTCCGCGAGTCTTCTCTACAATTTTATAGGCTATTCTTTCTAATCTGCGTTCACGTCAGGCGCCAGACAAGAAAAAAGGAGTTTCAATTTAGCTAGAAACGGCAATCATCCCCCAAAGCAATTCAGCTTTGTGACTCATACAGATAAACTGAATATCAAGCGAAAGAACAAAGACACATATCTTCAAGCAATCGTCTCCCGTCATATTCAGATTTAAAAGCTTGACCTCTCTCAATCGCCCTCTCATTGAGTATTCTATGTGAGTCTGCTCTTATATCAGGCCCAGCTAATCAGAAGGTTCAAACACGCTGAATCGTTAGGTCAAACACGCTGGATGACCCCGAAGGCAACGGCGAAAGGTCAAAAAATAGTAAAAAAGGATATTCAACTTTCAGACCGCCGAAAAAAACTGCACCGAGATTTAGTTCAGACCGTGTCACCGGATTGAGAAGATATTGAATCGAGCTTTCCCTTGTTTTCCCGAGGTCCTTTCTTCGACTTTTCTGAGGGACTCTGCCTACGCAGCATTAGTATCGGACCTTAGAACGTTGAAAAGATGGCAGATAAGCCTTAGACCAAGACGTCACGTCAGTTTTACGAAGAACAGGGTTGTCGAACGCAAGACGCCGGAAGTCGCTTAAGACTGAAGCAGATAACGCCTGCAACAACAGGACGGCACAAGACGATTCAATGGTCAGCGTAACGTATGGAAAAGAGATTTTCAGGTTATTTTTAATCTCAATCAAGAACCGCATTCAAAATGGTTGACGGTGGATTGAAATCCAAATCCACGACTCTTTTGTTCAACGCTTTTAAATTCCTTCGTGTTTTGATTTCGGACAGTAAAAGATACACCCGTGTATAGACGACTTATCAAAATTTGTCCGCAGGTTATACTTAGTCAATCTGTCGACGCCTGCCCTGAAAAAAGAGCACCATCTCGACCGCCAATTTAGTGGGCGCCCGTGGAAATGACGTTATCTCGCTGCCCTCGTCCGTTATAAATAGGAGCTGAAGGAAACCGGTGACATATCCATCGTGCACTCGTCTTCCCATCTACAATTCAGAGAAGCCTTACTCACACTTCGCTCCTCTTTCGACAGAAGATATGGCCACCACCAGCAAAGTTGCACCGGCAGCTCTTCTTCTGCTGCTCATCGCAGCTGCGGCTCTAGTGCCTGCCTCCGCTAGTACCCTGACGGCGTTCTCTGCCAAGGGATGCGCCGGAAAGACCAAGGACGTCAACGGTTGCGGGTGTTTCAAGATCCAGGGGTACCAGGGAGGGTATCACTTCGTGTTTACTCAGAAGCAGAATGCCACTCTCTACACCGGATTAAACTGCGACGGACTCTTCGTCCGTCTGAGCACGGAGACTCGCCGATGCGATGGCAACAACTTCAACAGCATCTTCATGCACTGCTGAAAGAGTTCATGGAGCATGAAGTTGCGAATAAAGCCCCAGAAGGGGATGCATGTTTACCTTCTCTAAATAAGCGCTCACCGAAGGAGCCTGTATTACGATTTTATGATTTCTGTGATATTTAAATATGAGATATGCTCATCTCGTAAAACATGTGTATAGGGGTTCACAAATCGGACGCACACTAATGTCTCGTCCAATCAGCAAACCTGATAATGCCACTTCAACCAGTCAGTTGGAGAACTGCGCAGAACCATTCGATGAAGTTTCCAGCTTCTATTAAATCGAATGTATAAATTCAATAACGCATTTCAACAATATAAAGACCTGCATCTAAAGGGAAAGAAAATTCACCAGAGAGATGCGAGACAATTCACCGGCAGAGAGAATAAACTCTGCTAAATCCTTAAGATCAAGCTCTGTCCGTTGCCTTCCTCCTTTATCAAACGCACCTTCTCCCTCCTTTCTCAGAGCTTCTTTCTTTTCTTCCAGATCAGTGGGGTAGCGCTCGTTCTTCCCTTTCTAGCTGCCTCCTTCCTCTTGGAACCCCTAGGGGTGAATGAGCTTTAGAACAAAATTCGAAACGAGGAGGAAAATCCAGCCGCAGTGATCTGCTTACGGTACTGTTCAAACATAAGAAACAGATCAATAGTAACGAAAGCCCTAGACTTATGGGGATTAGCTTGGACCAATGACCTCCCCTTTCAGCCCATAATGGAGATCATCTCATCTCTCTCAAGGAGCTCTCATGCCAACCAACGATCATCATATGTCCTGCTATGCCTCGTGTATGTTCTTCGTCGCTATACTTGCACAAGTGTTATATGTGTAGACGTTACTAAGCAAAGTTCTTGCTCATCAATACATGTTTGATTCAATGATAGCGGTTTTTAGATATGATAGTGTTTTTTGAAATGCTTGCTCTTAGAATGATATGCATGAAATTTGCTTGCTCGGTCAACCATTTGACTAATCAACCATTTGGCTGATCACAAAAATACACATAACGTCTTTCACTCTTGTCTATAGGCTAACAAGCTACACCATGTTCCCTAGGTTCTATCAAGAGTATAAGAACTCTGTTATGTAACGTGTCATCATTAGTTATTATGTACACATAATCCTTCATTCTTGCTAGAAAAATAAATGATTTGGGGTATGATTAACTGTAAAACCTTGTTCTATCACTCAAGTTAGTACTAGTGCATAGTGAAAAATTATCAAGAACTACTTCTTTAACATTATCACTTCCTTGTTCATAGATTTCACTATAGGTTAGTAATTGGGTCAATCTCCCCTTCTACCAAGGGAAAATGATCTCATCTTGATCACCCAATTGAGTTTGAGGACTTTATATTGTATCCTATCTATGACATTTTATAAAATCAGTAGCTAGGGAATCATAAGTCATAGTAAAAACATGATCATCCATCCACAAGATGTCTTTTGTGTATCGAGTTTAAGGACGACATACCTAACCATGACATAAATCTAACGTAATTGAAATTTATATGAATCTATTTGATGAAATTGTTTTTGAAAGACCACCCACTATCTATTCTAAAAATCTATAGCACTGATGACCAAAGAATCTGAAAGGCACCTAGACACTTGCAAGGTTTAGTACTTAACCTTCTCTAGCTTGAGGCACATTCACAAGGGAGTCTCTGAACAAAATCTCGTTAAACTTCTTTCCTTGAAGTTCTCGTTACAATGAGGGTATTACTATGCTGATATAGACACAAGTAGAATTCTATAGAATAAGCTAGAGAGTTTGTGTGAGAGAGATTTTCTAGAATTTTGAAAATGGCATTGCTCAAATGTCATTTCAAGATGCTCATGGATTGTCTAGAATATTCTAGAAAAAGGCATTAATAGTTGATGCCTTCAGAATCAACCATAATTATTATATGATTCAAATTAAATAGTGATCATTTAGTGACCATATTATTTTCAAATATTTTGATGTCCTTCTAAAATATCCCTCGGATAGGAATATTTAAAATATATTTTTTAAAGACTAATGATAATTATAGTGTGATCTCATCACAATTCTCTTAGCAATTATATATGCTCATAAACTTCATTACAAACATCTACCTAGAATAATTATGAATAAATTTCATTTCAATGAATATAAACAGGACATTGAATTATGATTTGGCTTATCAGCCACATAATATCCATCATGTCCTTAATGTAATTAGTAAGCACTTGACACACAATTTCCTAATCAAACAAAACAGCCATGAATTTGGTGAGAGCTACCATAGTAATATAGCATGAAACTTGGTAAAGATTATTCAAACATCCCCTTTTTCTTATAGCAAAGATCTATGCATACTAAAGTCATCCACAAAAATCATACTCTATTGAAAACCAAAGTAATAAATAACTAGTGAAAAACACTAAATATCATAATAAACTTTTGTTTATAAAAATTTTGAAAGGTAATTTTATGAGTTGGCAAGACTACATGCATTAGAAACATAATGTGAAGTCTATGGGTGACACCAAACCAAATTTTCTTATCACACTTATTAGGATTTGAAAATAAGGATGTTCTAATATATCATGTGATGTTATCAGTGAAGTACACTTGATGGATATTATGTGGCCTATAAGCCAATCACACTTTCATCAATCTTGTTTATGTTCATTGAAATGAAATTAATTCATTGTTATTCTTGTGTGATGTTTGCAATGAAGTCCATGAGCATGTGCAATGACTAAGTGAATTATGATGAGATCATAATATAGTGATCGCTAGTCTTTAAACATATGTTCTAAACATTCCTATTCGTGGGATATTCGAGAAGGACATCGAATTATCTGGAAAGAATAGCATTATTTGATCCATCTCATATGATGAGTATGGCCGATCCTATAGCCATCGGTGTGGAGACACTAAGGATAGATAGTGGGTGCTCTTTGGAGAAAGAGTTCACTGAATTGATCCGTATGAATCCCTGAATGGTAATATACCTAATTGTCAGTCAGGTTGATTCATGTCATGGTTGTGTATGTGGTCCTTTGACTTGAGACACCAAAGACATCTTGTTGATGGATGATCGTGTTTTGATTATGACTTACGAATCCCTAGTCACGGGATATCTAAAACGTCATATATTGGATACGACATGAAGTCCACGAAGATGATTGTGTGGTCAAGATGGGACCATCCACCCTCGGTATATGAGGAGATCGACTCAAGGAATGAGATGCAGTTAAATCCTTGGCCAAGGTAGCGGAAATATTAGAGAAGTTGTTCTCAATGATTTCCTACTCGCATCAGTACTAAATTGAGTGACGGATTAGGGTTTGACAATTAACCATACCTTAAGTCATTCATGAGTCTCGTGTGGATGAAGGATTATACGTACACGGTAACCAATGACGGCAAGGTTCCATGAAAGAGTTCTAATATACTCCATATCTCCTAGAGCACGTGGTGTAGCTTGGCACCCACCGGGCTGGCGACTCAACCTGTCGATTGGGTTAAATCGATCCTTGTTCAATTAATCTATATGTTGATATAGTTAATTGATAAGAAGGACCAATAAGTGTTATTGGGTTGATAGAGTCATTAACTGGCGAGATATATGGACCTAGAGGGTCACACACATAAGGTCAATGGACGTCGGTGGATATGGACATAATAATAAGGGTTTTTGTAAAAAGTTCACATTCCCAAAGTCTATAAATAGGGGGAGAACGACCATAATAGAGGTGCCCATGCAAGCCTAGTGGAACTTCTCCTCCCTCTTCTCTTCCTCTCGTGGTGACGAGTGTTCAAGAGGAGATCCGATCGTCTGGAGATTGTGTGGATACCACTAGAGGCCGGACGCTTGAACGGTTGAAGAACTCTTTCAAATGATCCAAGTAAGTATGAATTTTATTCTATACTAGATGATAGGATCACCTAGAATGGATGATGGGATCATCTATTCTTCGTGCTTCAACGATGTTGAATGTTTTGATTCAACACCTTCAGCTGCAATCATTATCTTGGACAAAGATTTGGAGAGCTTTTAGAGCCTTAGATTCCATCAGTGAGTGGTATCAGAGCCAGGTTGTGCTCTTGATAAGCTTTCCAACGAGCCCAAGAACGTCCAAAACGGACAAGAAATGAAGGAGTTATGGGATTTCCATTGATGGTCATCACAAGGAGAAGGACAAGCTCGACCTGATTTCGTGGAGGTGTCATTTGTGAGGACACATGGCACCCATGCATATCCATATTCCCTTGAGGTGACATGTGTAGGGACACATGGCACCCATGCGTGGCCATGGCCTCTTGAGGTGCCATGTGGAGGACACATGTCCACCATGCATGTGCATGCACCTTGGTGATGACATGTGTTGAGACACATGTCAGCCATGCATGAACATAATTTTATGTGATGATATGTGGTGGGACACATGTCACCCATGCATGGTTATTACCCCTGGTATTGACATGTGTTAGGACACATGTCACCCATGCATGGATATAACCCTTGGTATTGACATGTGTTAGGACACATGTCAGCCATGCATGGATATAACCCTTGGTTTTGACATGTGTTAGGACACATGTCAACCATGCATGGAGATAACCTATAGTGGTGACATGTGGCAGGACACATGTCATCCATGCATAGTCAATACCCTATGAGGTGCCATGTGTATGACACGTGGCAGACATGCATGGCATGGATTATAAAATGATGACACATGGCGTCACCAGGTAAAGCCATGTGGCGACACTATATAAAGCCATGTGGCGAGACCAGATAAGTCCATGTGGAGTCATGCAGGAAGGCCATGTGGCGCCACCTGGGAAGGCCATGTGGCATCACTACAAGAGTGCCATGTGGCGCATCTGGGAAGGCCATGTGCCGCCATTTGGGAACGCCATGTGGTGCCACCTGGGAAGGCCATGTGGCGCCACCAAGGAAAGCCATGTGGCGCCCCTCGATGAATGCCATGTGGCAATACTTGGCAAACCCACATGGTAGGAAAATATAAAGAGTTATATTTTGGAATTTTGAAATTAATAATTTAAGGGTTAAGTTATTTTCAAATTCATGAAATTGTTATAATCATTTTAAAGTGTTTAAATGATTACTTCCTCAATTTTAAGCATGATAGTCATGTTTAATTTGCAAAATATTAATATGATTAATTTTTGCATTGAATTAAATTTATTTATTTAATTGTGATGTTATTAAATTGGATGTGAAACAAATAACATAGATGGACCTATTATAGGATCCCCTATTTATATGTTTTGGTTTATTGATATAACATCATATGTGACATATATGTGATATATGTATATGATTATTGAGATAATCATATTTTTGGGTATGGTTATATAGATAACCATGATGTACCCAAACAAAGAGACCCGATAAAACATAAAACCCCTCACATATTAAAATCTAGGCTGAAACGCAAGAGTTACGAACTCACGCGTAGTCCTCCCTTGTTATAGCCTTAGTATCCAAGTCACCTTAAGTTGGGTTGGTGGAGTCGCTCCAGGCCCACTTATTGAAGATGAGGAACTAGGAACTAGTGTATGACACAAGGCCGGGGTAGAGGAACCATTTAGTTTGGTGGAGTCGCTCCAGGACTACTCACGAATCTATTCCCGTCAAGTAACAAGGATACCGCCTAGACCGAACTCAGTGGTTGGTGGAGTTGCTCCAGGCCACATGAGCGTCGGGGACTGAAGTATGATTAGATATTACAAATGTTGTAAGTCTCATGAGATGAGTGCTCAACAATATATTGTGATTGGTGGAGTCGCTCCAGGTCATAATATAGTTGTTGAGATTCTGATCCCCACTAGGAGATTGTCGGTTCTCCCTTTTCATGCACATGAGGGTTGTGTGAATTGCTTAATTTTAGTGGGAGCATTATTTTCAATGAACACAATATCTGCAAAGAATTAATTATTAATTCTTATTCACCTCCTATAGGCAAAGATGTCGTCGACTAACCCTCTTCGTGGCATTATGGATGCCAACCGTTTGACTAGCCAAACTTCACTGATTGGCTCAGGAACTTAAAGATCTTACTTAAGTCTGAGCGCTGAACATGCTTACTACTGCCGAGGGGAACCTTTAGAAGGAAAAGCCCCAAGTCATCTTTGTTGGTGGGACCAACAAGAAGAGGAAGGTAGCTTTAGCCTCCAAAAGGGGTAAAGGGAAAAAGCAAGTGAAAGCAACTTTGACAAAGAAGGACGGTGATGACAAGGGAACGTGTTTCCACTATGGCGTAAAAGGATATTGGAAGAGGAACTGTAAAAAGTACCTCAACGAGAAAGCTCAGCGGAAGCATGATGATGCTCCAGGTATCTATATGATAGATACTTATTTGTCTTATAGAGATTCTGCATCTTGGGTATTAGATACTGGATGTACTTCTCACATCTGCAATGATTCGCAAAGGTTAACAAGTAAGCAAAAGATGAGAAAGGGCGAGGTGGAACTGAGGATGGGAAACGGCGCAAGAGTTGCTGTTGTGGCGCTAGGGGTTGTGAACCTCAAGCTATCATCCGGAGATTATCTTTCTTTAGAAGAATGTCATTATGTTCCTAGCATAGTTAAAGAACATCATTTCAGTTTCTTGTTTAGACATGATGGGATATACCTCGATCATTAAGGACAAGTGTTGTTCTATTTACTTGGGAAGTAAATTGGTTGCTACGGCACCATTAGTCAATGGTTTATATGTGATTGATGTTTCTTCTTATAATCTCCAAATGGATGTTGCTCTTAAGAAGAGTAAACATGGTGTGAACAAAGCCTACTTATGATATTGTAGACTTGGGCATATTGGTGATAGAAGATTCCTGAAGTTGCATAAAGATGCATACTTGAGAGCATTTGATTATGAATCATTTGCAACTTGTGAATCTTGCATTATGGGTAAATTACCCAAATCTCTATTCTCAGGGATTGGAAAACGAGCCAAGGGTGTATTGGAGCTAATACATTCTGATGTATGTGGTCCGATGCCTATCCAAGCCAGAAGTGGTAGTTTCTACTTCATCACTTTTACTGATGATTTCTCCAGGCTTGGATGGGTATACCTTATGAGGTATAAGTCTGAAGTCTTTGAGAAATTCATAGAGTTTAAGAATGAAGTAGAGAAACAATCTGGAAAGAGTATCAAGACTCTTCGATCAGATCGAGGAGGTGAATACTTAAGTACAGAGTTCACACAGTTCCTTGAGGATAATGGTATCCTAGCTCAATTGACTCCTCCTTACACACCTCAGATGAATGGTGTTTCGGAAAGGAGAAATCGTACCTTGTTGGACATGGTGCGATCTATGATGAGTTTCTCGAAACTTCCAATATCCCTTTGGGGATATGCACTTGAGACAACAGTGTGTGTCCTTAACGTCTTACCGAGCAAATCTGTAGCTTCTACTCCGTATGAGATATAGAAAGGGAAGAAGCCGGAATTCTCTTACTTTAGAGTATGGGGTTGTCCTGCTCATGTTGAGAAACATGATACAGATAAGCTAGAGTCGAGGACTGAGTTGTGTAAATTTGTGGGATATCCAAAAGAGACGATTGGATACTACTTTTGCCGCCCTGAAAAACAATTGATATTTGTTGGAAAAGGGCCATCTTCTTAGAAGATGACTATCTCTTGAGAAGAGATAGTGGGAGTAAAGTAGTGCTGGAAGAAGTTCTTTATAAAATATGAAGGATTTTATTTAATGGCATTGGATAATGTAATGATATTAGAATCATGAGAGAAGATAGACAAACCTTGTCCATTACCTATGTAGCATTGATAGATTCCCTTACTTGCAGTGGGTTGTTGTATGTTATTGAAATAATCAACATCATGATGCGATGCCCCACTATCTAGATACTGATGCAGGACCGACGGGGTGAATCGGTCCGGCGCCAATATCCTCTAGGGGGAAACTAGGAATGGAAGAACTACGTGTCTAGATGATGTAATGATATCCTAAATCTCCTCAAGCAGCCAGCCTTCCAGCGCGTCGTCACAGTGCTCCTGGGGTACGCCGAGTAGGATGGGGCGGGAGTCCTCCCGGATCCGTCGATTCAGGGGAGAGAACAACCTCGGGTCGTCGGGGGGGCTCGATCGTCAACCCGGCGGCCGGATCCACGATCAGGTTCCCGATCCCTGACGTCACTCAGCCTAACTAGGCCCGAGGGCGGTAGAGACAAGTGCGGGAAGTACTGAAGGAAATATAGAACTTCAAAAATAAGAGTAAGGGGATGAGTGCCTAACTCCGCGGGCGCGAGCCCTGGGCTCGGGTCGGGGCGGGGAGGTCGTCAGGGCGCGGCAGCGATGTCGGACGCCGGGCGAGTCGGCGAGGGAGTGCGGAGGAGCGATCGGCGCGGGCGGGGCGATGACGAATCATGGCGAGTAGAACGGTCGCGCGACGCGGAAGGCGGGAGGTGGCGTCCGGCCTGCTCGAGCGATCCGGGGCCGGTTCAGGGCGGTCTGGGCCGGCCTGCGGCCGGCTCGGACGGCTCTCGGGACCGGCCCGGCACGTTTGGGCCGTGCTCGCCGCTCTAGACCGGTTCGGCCGTGCTCGGGACCGGCTCCGGACCGCCGGGCGGTCCAGCGGTGCGGGGCTTCGGCGGAATCGGACCGGTCTGGTCCGGCTAGGACCGGATCAGGCTGGGGAGCTGACTGGGCCGGCCGGGCTGGGTCAATCTGGGCGACCTGGCCTGGTCAGGGCGGTTCGGACCGGCTCTGGCTGGCTCAGACCGGTCCTGGACGGTCCGGGTGAGCAGGGCGAACCAGGTGGCCGATTCCCGCAGAGTCGGCTCAGCGGGAATCGTCCATTCACGTCGTCGGCGGCTAGGGTTTCGTAGCAGGGGTAGGGCGGCGCACGGCGAGGGGAACTTCGTGGCGGCGATTCCGGGCGGAGGAGGGCTCGCCGGGTGGCGGGATGGAGGGAGAAGGCAGGGGCGACGACCCTTGTGGCGGGTTGATGCGCGAAGCTTGACGGGGAGGGCTGGAGGCGACGGTCGGCGGCGGAACCGGGCGTCGGGTGTGGCGTCGGCGACAGCTGGTCGTGAAGGCGGCGGCGGCGTGTCACGGCGGCGGCGCGGGGCGCGGCGGCGGCGAGGTGCGGCGGCGGCGATCCGATCCTTGGAGGTCGACGGAGAAGGTGGCTTGGCGCGGCGGCGATGGCGGCGGCCTTGGGCGGCGGTGGTGGCGGCGGCGGCAGCAGGTTCGGCGGCGGCGGCGGATCTCTGCGGCGGCTACTACGGCGGCTTGAGCGGCGGCAATGGCGGCGGCGTGAAGAGGATCCGGAGTTGGGGCAAGAGGTGGCGGCGGAGGCGGCGGCGGCGGCGGCGGCACAACTGGTGCGGCGGCGGCGGCGGCGGCGGCGGTGGCGGTAGGATCTCTTCCCCAACTTTCCTTGAGCAGCCACTCGAGATTAAGTCTCTTCTTTTCTCAAATGACGGCTAGGGTTTGTGGGGGGGTCCCTTCCCCTCTTATAGAGCCCTTGGCAGGCCAAGAGAGGAAAGGGCCCACTTGAGGCCCACAACCCACACCCATACTCATAGAAATAGAATAAGAGGTTCACAAAAGGGAAAGGGCCTTAGGCTAGGGTCCCGAAACAAAGGGAAACCCACCCACGGCCTAAAGAGAGAGAGAAAGACATGCAAAGGCCCGCTTAAACACGTGCGGGCTAAATAAAGTCATAATAAAATAGAAAACGTAAAGATAGCTCCACGCGCGCGAGCTCGTGGCGAGAAGAGGGTCTCACTTGGTGTAGTGAAACTCGGGATCCTTCGCCTGTCGAGGGGGCTGGACGCGCGTAGGTGTCGGCTCCACCGGCGCCGTAGTGTCATGCCTTGGTGGCGACGGGGGTCGTACGCCACCAGATACCAATGGATATTTGGATACTGATGACTTGTGTGTGGAGTGAGAGCTTATGTAGGTTCCCAATTATTTGCATTATATGCTAGTTGATGCCAATTTGTATTATTGGTGAGATTTTAGGGAGGCTGAAAGTTGCAACTGAATCTTTCTCAACACTCACATATGAATCAACCCTTAAAGAACTAAGTATATTAAGTCTAAGGTCCAGTTTTAGAAATATGACATGAGTCAAGGTGAGTTCATTAATGGACTCACCAAAGTCATTAAATTATTTAAAGCCTTACTCTAAAGAGCATTAAATACAAGACATGAGTGTCTCAACACAAATGGTCACATATAAACCATCCTTGTCATGTGAGAAAAAGCACACATTGTCATTCTATTTAAATACCCAACTTCCTTCTCAGATATACCATGTAGAACATGTTTGTAGATAAATAATCGCCACAATATGAAATCATCATAATTAGTTATCATTTCACTTATTCAAAGAGTTCACCATAAACATCAAGTATGTATAATAATGAATATTCAATTTACAATAAAGTGATTGATGTGTCTTTGGGAAACTCATTATAAGTAAATTGAGTGATGTCTAGTGGTCACCATGAGCAGAAATGAAGCATTTAGTTTTATGGCCTAAAAAACTAGTATGGTCAAAACTAGGTCTTGTGTACTTATTATTTCCTCAAGATTGCAAGTAAATACCTTTGTATGAAGGTGTTATCAGCTTTTGACTCAGTAAGGCCTGTATCTTTCTCTAATCTACAAAAACTCATGTACCCCTCCTCTCTAGCCATGGATTCCTGGGTTTTATGATCTCATTTTCAACATGGTATTAGAGTCATAACTCTCCCTCTCACACATGTTGCCACCACTGGCAAGTCATACCTCTTCATTTCTAGTTGGCCCCTCCTATCTTTTAATTTCCTAATCAGCGGTAGCTAAGGAGACGATTTTGCACGGTGGTTGAAAACACACGAATTCGTGTCAAAGAAAATATCAAAGTTATCAAATTCAAATTTTAATCAAGAATTGACTAGTATAATAATGAATAAGGGTTGAATCCACAGAGAATTATAGTTATTTTTCAGATGTAAAATACATTTGATCTTGTCAGACATTTAATTGAGGTGAGAAAGTAAGGAAATAAGTATTTTTTGAAAGAATATTCTAAGACGAATCTATGGAATCAAAATTCACTCATTTGTATCAAAATTCGCAGAGAAATCAAGGAGCAAAATCAAAAAGAAATCAAAGAGAGAAAATCGATCAGGAAGAGATAGAATTTGATAAAATTAATCAAGTGATCTAATCTAAGCCTAAAAAGTAAAATCAAGTGATAAATGATGAAAGATTAGGAGGAAAACACGTAAGCTCACTAAAAATTGTGCTTGAAATGATCGAATTGGTCGTCGGATCAAGGCTTTTCATTCTACATTTTTGAAAGTGGATATTCAGAGTTCAAGAAATGTATTTTCCCTATTCTTTTGATTAAGTCTAGATTTCAAGTACTCTCTGGATGCAAAAATGTGTCTAGCACAAGAAGAAACCAAGAGATTAAAGGATTGAGCTGTTCAACATTTTTGATCAATCAAAACAATCCAATAATACATTTTCCATCGAGAAGAGAGAGAGTATAAATAGAGTTTAAATTGGGCATAACCATTTGATCATCTTTTCATCTTTGATCAATGGTCCTGATTATAAGAGGGGAGACAAATCGGTATCCTAAAATCATAGCCGTTAAATCTCTATCGGAGTGCCCAAATTTTGCCATGTAATCACATGTACACAAATCTCTGTAAAACGGTTACTATTTGATCCTCAATGGACGCCCACAATGCTGCCACCCGTCACTCAAAGGAGTCCATTGGGCAATTTAAATATGAGCCACTATAACTCTTATGATGGACAGTTGAGATTCATCATTTTTATAAAATGAATCATCATCGAATCAAAGTGCGCCACATACCCCTCCTAGATGAAGATCGAAACCTCTTATTAAATTGTGAAATTTGACACCTCCAGTCATGCCATGTTACCTACATAAAAAAAATAGAAAGATGGTCCCTCACATGAAAAAATATGTAAAATATCGCCGATAAATCTATACACAATATTAACAGTTAGCATATACCCTTAATACAGTCTTTAACCACTGATAACACGTGCTAATGGCTCGCGCACGTCTATGACACATGACGCGCACATATGACACCAGGTGTCCACATGTAACTGCGTCGCCACATCAGCACAAAAAATAGAAATTTTTTATGTTTTTAATCGACGAAAATTCATTAAAATTCTAAAAAAATTCCAAAAAAATCCATAAAAGTTAGAAAATTCATAAGTTTAAAAATATAACTCCTTTTTAATCTTTTTTGTTTGATCAGAAATTAAATAATCTATCATTTTTAAAATTCAAATTTAATAAATAATAAAAGAATAAATTTTAATCTCAAAAATACACTCATTTTCTTTGGAAAATAAAACTAGGAAAGTAAATGAGTGTATACAAAAATATTTTTCTTGTCACTTTTAATTAAAACTTAATTATAATCTCAAATAGAGAGCGGAATTGGCTACTATAAAATATATTCTTTAATTATGAATAAATATCCCTAAAATAATGTATTTTGATATTATAAATTTAAATTACATAGAATGATAGATATGCTCTCAGAGTATGATAACATGCATAAGAATGGAATGTTTTATGCCTTAATTTACATTTATAGTCATGTTATTACTGATATAAATTGCATGTTGTCAGTAGCAACTGCCTCTTGCCTTCAACTGATGGATGTTATGTGGCCTATAAGCCAATCACACTTTCATCAATCTTGTTTATGTTCATTGAAATGAAATTAATTCATTGCCATTCTTGTGTGATGTTTGCAATGAAGTCCATGAGCATGTGCAATGACTAAGTGAATTATGATGAGATCATAATATAGTGATCGCTAGTCTTTAAACATATGTTCTAAACATTCCTATTCGTGGGATATTCGAGAAGGACATCGAATTATCTGGAAAGAATAGCACTATTTGATCCATCTCATATGATGAGTATGGCCGATCCTATAGCCATCGGTGTGGAGACACTAAAGATAGATAGTGGGTGCTCTCTGGAGAAAGAGTTCACTGAATTGATCCGTATGAATCCCTGAATGGTAATATACCTAACAGTCAATCAGGTTGATTCATGTCATGGTTGTGTATGTGGTCCTTTGACTTGAGACACCAAAGACATCTTGTGGATGGATGATCGTGTTTTGATTATGACTTACGAATCCCTAGTCACGGGATATCTAAAATGTCATATATTGGATACGACATGAAGTCCACGAAGATGATTGTGTGGTCAAGATGGGACCATCCACCCTCGGTATATGAGGAGATCGACTCAAGGAATGAGATGCAGTTAAATCCTTGGCCAAGGTAGCGGAAATATTAGAGAAGTTGTTCTCAATGATTTCCTACTCGTATCAGTACTAAATTGAGTGACAGATTAGGGTTTGACAATTAACCATACCTTAAGTCATTCATGAGTCTCGTGTGGATGAAGGATTATACGTACACAATAACCAATGACGGAAGGGTTCCATCAAAGAGTTCTAATATACTCCATATCTCCTAGAGCACGTGGTGTAGCTTGGCACCCACCGGGCTGGCGACTCAACCTGTCGATTGGGTTAAATCTATCTTTATTCAATTAATCTATATGTTGATATAGTTAATTGATAAGAAGGACCAATAAGTGTTATTGGGTTGATAGAGTCATTAACTGGCGAGATATATGGACCTAGAGGGTCGCACACATAAGGTCAATGGACGTCGGTGGATATGGACATAATAATAAGGGTTTTTGTAAAAAGTTCACATTCCCAAAGTCTATAAATAGGGGGAGAACGACCATAATAGAGGTGCCCATGCAAGCCTAGTGGAACTTCTCCTCCCTCTTCTCTTCCTCTCGTGGTGACGAGTGTTTAAGAGGAGATCCGATTGTCTGGAGACTGTGTGGATACCGTCAGAGGCCGGACGCTTGAGCGGTTGAAGAACTCTTTCAAATGATCCAAGTAAGTATGAATTTTATTACATACTAGATGATAGGATCACCTAGAATGGATAATGAGATCATCCATTCTTAGTGCTTCCACGATGTTGAATGTTTTGATTCAACACCTTCCGCTGCAATCATTATTTTGGACAAAGATTTGGAGAGCTTTTCGAGCCTAAGATCGCAGCATCAACATCCCAACATCCATCTCCTCATGCATCTCCTCCCACCCTTTAGCCTCCTCCCTCCTTGTTGCGTGTGCGCCACCTAACAACTACCTCCACACCTCTTGCGTATGAACCTCCTTGATAACATGTAACTATGCTTGTAATAATATAATCATTAATGCAAATTAAGGCTTATAATTTTGAATTCTTCTGCATGTTATCATACTTTGAGTGCATATTCATCATTCAATGCAATTTAAATTATAAATGTCAAAATTTAGTTATTTTAAGGATTAATAATACATGATCAAAGTTAAAATTTTTAAGTATATTATCCTCATTTATATTTGAGATTATTATTGAGTTTTTAATATAAATAATTAGAGACAATATTGTTATATATACTCATTTATTTTTCTAGTTTTATTTTCAAAAGAAAATGACTATATTTTTGGGTTAGAAATTTATTCTCTTATTATTTAAAATGCAAATAAAGATAGACTATTTAATTTGAGATCAAATGCAAAAAAAATTGGATTAAAAAGGAGTTAATTTTTAAAACTTATGAATTTATTCATTTTCAGGGATTTTTCAAGAATTTTTATAAATTTATTTCAAATTTATTTTAATTAAAAAATATTTTGAAATGATTTTTACATGTGTGCTAATGTGGTCGAGGACGTGGCATGTGGTGCATGCGTGGGGAGCGTCATTAATGGTTAAGCGTCGTTAAAGGGCATAAGCTACAAATAAAGAATGCTGGTGTATTTAACCTCCATTTTGTTAATGTTGGACTATGTGTATCCTTATTTTCTGGAGGCAACATGGCACATTCTAGAGCATCTGATCTTGTGATTTAGTTGCAAACATCCATTTTCAGTTACATGGAGGGGGTACGTGGTCATCTATCATTCAGCGGCAATTCCTCTTATCATTTACGAAAAATCTCGCCCGTTCATCATGCGAGTTATAAATGCCAAGATTGGCCATTGCTGATGGACTCCACGGGATGCATGACCGCATCTCAATTTTCTGATGAAGATCAAACGGCACACATTACACCATGTTAAAGCTTCAAGCGATGAACTGGCTTCATCATGACACTCATATGCATATCCCATGGCAGGTAATTCAGTTTCCTCCCTTCAATTGTAACCATCGATCGCATATGTGAAGATGACCCGACGGCCACGCCCAATTCATACTCTATCTATACCTTTTTCTCTTTGACAAAAAAACTCATTCCTGGATTTTCGATTGATAGAACCTTTCAGACAGAATAATCCTTGAATCTCTTGTCTCAATCCCCTTCACGACTCATTTTCACATCCAACGAGTGTTTGAAATCAAGATTTCGTTTAGGGAGAATGAAGAATTTGCCGCTCGAACTTTAAATTTTTATTTTTTGAAATGCAGAATAAAAAGCCTTGATATGGCCATTAATTGGGTCATTTTCAGCACAATTTTGGGTTAGATTATGTGTTTTCTTCTTGATCTCTCATCCTATAACATTAGATTTTACTTTTGATGCATAGATTGGTTTAATTTTACGTACTTGGATCATGTTTCTCTCTTCGCGATCAATTTGTATCTCCCTATTTTGATCTTCAAATGTTGCACGTATGCTAATCCAAATTGAGTGAGTTTTTATTCCAAAGATTTTTCTTAGAGTCTTCTTTCAAAAAATATTCATTTCTCTAATTTTTTCACCCCCAATTCATCATCCAATTTGATCAAATTTCTAAGATTTCGCAAAAAAAAATTCTAATTCTTCATGGATTCGACCCTTACTCACCATTATCCTAATCAATTCATTCTCAAATAAGTGATTTTAGAATTATTTTTTAACGTGTAAATGTATGTTTTCTATGACCTTATGATCTTTTCTTGTCACTCCTCTTCCTAGCTTGCCGCTTCACAACTATGTGAGTGCTTGAAAATCGATTAGCCTGCAGTTATTGAATCACACGCTCATCGATCAAAAGATGTAATTCCCAACTCACGAAGATTTAAAAATCAGAAATCTTGTACAGTGCAATGATTGGCTCTAATCCACAAAGAGCACAAATGCCTTTTATCGAAATAGTTGACTCGGTCAAACTTAAGGTTTTTAAGAAGGGAATGTGCTATATAATTACTAGAAATATTACAAATATTTGAGAGAAGATTTTTAAGGTTTCGAAAAAATTTGGAGAAAAAAGTCAAAGTCAAAGAGTTGAATTTGACCCTACTTTGAATATCTATGAAATCATAGAAGAAAAAGGTGAGATAATAGTAGGAAACTTATATTTTTGAAAACAAGAGATAAAAAGGAGAACTTTCATATAAAGATTATGATTTTTAGAGCACAATTGGATTTACGGTGATTTTTCAAAGTCAACAAAGAGAAAATGACCTAGAGTTAGGGTTTTTGTCAAAATCCTTCAATTGACAAGACAAATGGCATCCAATTTTAACAAATAACCTATGCATGCACAGTTTATGATCATAGGATTACAATGACACCAAAGTTGGCAAATTTCACTGTCTAGATTTGGAATGATAGCCCTTGAAACTCAACCCGCAAATCTAGATTGATTTTAAATAGTAAATGGTAAACACAAAAATTGAAGGGTAAAACCTAGATAAAAATTTGAGAATCAAATATCCATGGAAAGCTGACTTAACAAGGAGAAATTTTTACTCGTTAGTGAAACCAAATTCGTTAGAATTGAATTTATGATCAAGGAGAAATTTTTGTTTAGAAATCAGAAAAAATTTGCAAAAAATATTAGAAAAATGAAACATTTTCGTTTCTTAGAACTATAATTATCCATCTAAATCTAAGCTAAATGATCTAAAAATGAGGATTACAAAGGTACCACACTACTAACCCGATTTACGTCAAGATTGAGCCTCAAATTGCTTTGATTGCTATGGATTTCTCCGATTCCTTCTCCGGCGTGATTTCGATATTCAAGGGGCAATTACTTTCCATTTTCTCACAATTTTCGTTAATATCTTGCCTTGATCCGTGTGTGATTTACTTTAGGACACAAAGGATTCAAAAAGAACTCAAGATTGTCTTCCAAAACTTCTCAATTCAATGTTTAATAAAGATTTAGGAAGTCCGTACGAGAGATAACATAAATTTATAAAGGAATTTTGCAAATTAATCTGGGCTGTCTGCTTTCTTTTAAGAAATCGAACGGCTCATAAGAGGCCATTGATAACATACTAATTAGACATGATATTACATGATTATTAATGCATATTAAGGCATAAAAGATTTCATTCCTATGCATGTTATCATATTTATCAATATTTATCTATCATTCTATGAAAAAATTATTATAATCTCAAAATAATTTAATTTAGGCTTAATTATAATGAATTAAATATAAAGTTATTTTATAACCAATCTTTACTTGAGATTATTAGTTTTTAATGTTAAATAATAAGAGAAATCATTTTTATAAACATTCATTTAATTTTCTAAAGTTAGAATCTTAAAGGAATGAATGTATTTTCGAAATAGAAATTAAAACTCTTAATATTTATTAAATTTGATTTTTAGAATGATAGATAATTAAAATTATGATCAAATGAAACAAATTGGGATAAATTTGGAGTTATATTTTGAAATTTATAAATTTTCTAATTTTTAAGGATTTTTTTGAATTTTTTTATGAATTTTTCTGAATTTTTAATGAATTTCTAAAGATTTTCCAGAATTAAAAATTGATTTTTCCAATTTAAAATCGATTTTTCCAATTAATGGGTGCATGTGATGTGGCACAGTCTGGAGCGTTCGATCGAATCTCGATTGATGATCACGAGCGTGATGCGACGTGGCGCATCGTGGACGTCTGATCGGGCATGAAATATCAGCCGTCTATGTTCACTTAAGTGAAGAGGGGTACGTGGCGAGATTGAGTTCACTGGATGTGTTTTAATCTTTACCGTTGATCACGAGGAGTTATAACGATTGAGATTAAATTGGTTTAAAAACGCATCAAGATCGTCTAATCGCGATCCAACGGCATGCCTTTTTATGTGTTTTAAAATGCATGCGACGTGGCTTCATCTCAAGCGTCCGATTCCAATCCAATCGCCATGGCTTAACGGTCACAATTTGTGATCATGCGTTTCATCAAAGCCGTTGATATGTTTCATTGGACAGTTACGCCCAAATCACCTATACATTAAGATGTTCTTCGTATTTGTAAAGCATTCGAGAGCAATTCAATCAAATTGAACTGTTTAGACACCAAATCTCTTCAACCTCTTAATCCCAATAGCTTCTATACTCATTTTCGCATCCACAGAGTGCTTAAGATCAAGATTTCGACCATCAACGAGGACGAAATTGACGCTTGAACTCCATGATCGTGATTTTTGGGTTATTTTACCAATAGCCTTGATTCTGTCAATTAATTGGATCAATTCGATCGCAAACGGGGGTTATTGATAGTATTTTATTTTAATCTATCTTCGTTTAGTTTTTAATTTCCGTTTAGAATCGTATTTTAGTCAAAATTTATTTTTAATTTTGTTAATTTCACAATTTAACATTTCAAAAAAATCATCCATCTTAAATCTTCAATTTCTCTGCAAAATCAAAGTCAAATTTATTGATTTTTTATTCTATGAATTCGTCTTCAAGTCCTCTTTCATATAATACCATTTTCCCCTATTTCTATCATCGGTTCATTGTCCGATTTGATGAACTTCGAAGAGATCATAAGAAATTTCGCTAATTCCCTGTGGATTCTACCCATATTTACCATTATACTCCTCAATTCAACATATTTTCATTAAATTGGTAAGTTTGGACTTTATTTGGACACGAGACCGTGTGTTTTTTATGACCTCGCGGTCTCATTCCATCAAATGGCGTCGTTGATGAGGAATTAAGGCAAAATTTTGATCAATTTCGTCAATTTTAACTTGGTTAACGCAAATTTTTCTTTTAATTTCTTGAAATTTATGCAAAGAAATGTACACCGAGTGATCGAAAGCAGAAATACATCTTCGAGGTCTTTAATTCAATAAGATTAAGTGATTTTGCCCCTTTTCCAAGGATCATGGGCGATCAGTTTTTCAAATTCGCGTTAAGAACACTTCACTCTCACGGATACCGACATTCAAGTACGATCGACGTCAATTTTTTATATTTAATAAGGTATTTATAATTTTAATCCATCTAAATATTCAATTCATCCTTCCATGAGATGACAGACGACTTGGTGATTAGGGAATAATCCTTTAAACATAGACCTTTTTGAGTGATCATCGCAATCCCCCGACACTACCGAGACCTTTTCTACCATAGAATCGATAGAACCTATTGAAATGGCCTGAAACAACGACGGAAATGCAAGGAAATGCCTTAGTAACTACGCTAAGCCCGTTCTCTAGAGACTCGTCATGAGAATTCACGCACCCCTAAATAAAGGGGCTAATTTTAGAATAGGTATGCGTACGCAATTTGAAAGTTATGAATTTCTCATTTTTCTAGATTTTCCTAGAATTTTCTTAAATTTCTATGAATTTTCCTAGATTTATTTTAAATTTATATTTTAAAATACATGAAAAATCTATTTTTTATCGCCCTCACATGGAGAATGCGCCAGCAGTCACCACGTGGCGACGTGGACATGCACCACGTGGTGCATACTGTGCACGTCATTAGCACATGTAGATTAATGGCTATGCATTTTATTAGGGCATAAGCTAACAAGCAAGGGCATATGCTCTTATATATGCTTCATCTTACACCGCTTTTTCTGATATGGGACTATTTGTGTCTTTATTTCTTCATTGGTGAAATGGCATGATTTGAGGCATTCGTTGTATGGATTGAATCAGCGCAATTGATCTTCATTTACTCGAGGGGTTAGATAAATAATTTGACTTTTCACAATGACAGATAATTTAATTTCTGATCCAATGAAAAAAATATGGATTAATTTGGAGTTATATTTTGAAAGTTATGAATTATCTAATTTTTAGGGATTTTTCTGAATTTTTATTTATTTAATTTGATTTATTTTGAATTAAATAAAAAAAATTATTAAATTTTTATCATGTGCTAAAGTGGCAGCTGATGTAGCGTGAACAAAAATGATGACACCACATGACGACATATAAGACCGCAACGTGTCACACATGTATATATGCACGTGCGTGTGTGAGCGCATATGTGTGCGCAGGTGTGTGCACACGTGTGTACGTGTGTGTATGTGAATAAGGAGAAAGCACCTTGTCGAGGGTTTTTACTTACTCCTTATTTGTGTATTACTTATGTACGCGCACATTCAACTGAATTGTTATCATGTGAGACTATATGTATGGTTTTATGTGCGCAGGTGACGTGGCAGCGCGTGGTGCATCTGATCGCGTGATTAAATCGGGAGTCAGTCCTCACTTAAGGCGGGGGTGGTACATGGTGCATTTCTACTCGTTAGTGAATTGTTTTAAAACTGATTTTATCTTAGTCGTTCATCAAAAGAGTTATCACGGCTAAGATTTAAACGCATCTAGAGCACTAGATCAAGATCGAACGAATGGCATTTCACGCGTTCCCTCTTCATGCGCAACGTGCTTAAATCTCAGCAGTCCATTTCCAACCCAACGGCCACAACTTAACCATATCGATTCACATCTATGCATTTCATTAGAGCCGTTGCTCGAAGATTAAATGCTTCATCTGATGGTTACGCCCAAATTTGCTATAAATTGAGATGTTCATTGACATTATAAATCATTCTTAGATGTTTTCAAGTAATCGAGATGTCTAGACACCACCATCCTTGAGTATCTTGCTTTCAATCGCTTCTAGACTCATTTCCACATCGATGGAGTGGTTGGAAGTGAGATTTTGTTGATAGAATATAGAGAATTCACCTCTTGAACGTCGATGATAGTCTTCAAAATCACAGAATGAAAAGCCTTGAATAGGATGATTAATTGGATCATTTCAATCGCTATCTGGGGTTAGATTATGTAATGTCCTCCTTACCTTTCATCATATATCATTCGATTATAATTTAGAATCCTAGATTTGATTAATTGTAGGTTTTAATTTGGATTTCTTCAATTTTGCATTCAGAAATTTCTACTTAATTCGCTCTTTGATTTCTCCACGAATCTTGATCCAAATCAAGTATTTCATTCTATGGATTCGTCTTTGAGTTCTCTTTCCAAATCCCTAATTTCTCACCTCAATTCATTGTTCGATTGGATTAGATTTCAAAAAATATCTCAAAAATACCTTAATTCACCACTATCGTATTCAATTCGTGATTATTTCATTAAATTGGTGAGTTTAGTATTTTATTTATGATACGGATTTGGGTGTATTCAACGACCACACTTTTTCTCATCATATGGAACCGCTGCCAGGGAATTAAGGCGTATTTTTGAGAAAATTTGTCAATTTTAACTTGGTCAACTTCAGATTTTTCATTTTATTTCTTGATTTTAACTCACATCTATCCTATATTGAGTGATCCGAAGTAGAAATCCATCTTCGAGATCCTTCATTTGACGAGAACAACTGATTTTGGCCCCTTTTCTAAGGACTACGGGTGATCATTTTCAAAATCACTTTAAGAAATCATAGTTCTCATGGATACCGGCACCATGTATGATCATTGTCATTACTTGATAATTATATTATATATACATTTATTATTTTCATGAAATGTCATTCACTTGGAAGACATGTTCTTATGCCTTTCGAAGATGAACTTTATCGTAAAGGATCCTCAATTCGATGTCTGACGAGACGAAACAGCGAGGTCGTCGATTGCAAGCGGTATCGCGTCAAAAATTATTCCAAACTTACCAATTTTAGGAAATTAACTCGAATTGAGGGGTATAATGGTAAATATGGGTCGAATCCACAGGGAATTAAGGAATTTCTTGACGTATTCTTCAAATTTGATCAAATCGGACAAAAAATTGATGGTAGAAATTGGGGAAAATGATATTTTTAGAAAGAAGACTTCAAAACGAATCCACAGAATCAAAAATCATCGAAAATGGTCTTGATTTCGTGGAGAAATCGCAAATTGAAGTGGAGAGAAATTTTCGGACGTTAAAATCACAATTTTGAGCTAAATTCTATGAAATTGAAAGTCAAATCCTAATCTAAATGTAAATTAAACTTGATAGGAAGAATATTGAGGTAAAACCGCTTCCACTAAACCCGTTTAGTGATCGAAATGTTGCAATTAAGCCGATTAATCGCCATGAACACCAAGATCGTCACGCCGAGCTTCAAGCGTCAATTTCTCCCTCAATTTTCAACCAAATCTCGATTTCTACCCCTCCGTGACTGCGGAATTGAAAGAGGAAGAGGAAGAACTCAAGAGAAATGAGAGAGAGGTGTCTGGATAGTCACTCGGATGCTTAAGAACGTGAAGAACACATCGTTTTATAGGAGGAAATTTCATAACCGTCCGATTAAAACGATCGACGGTTACGATGAAACGATCCATCATGGACCGTTTCAATTAAGTCGTGACCGTCGGATCGTGATCGACGGTAACGATTTGATCCGTCAATAAGCGTTTTAAAAACGCTTAAAATCGCGTCTGTTGGATCTTGATCTGACGATCGTGATGCTCCCCGCCAGCTTTTAATCTTGGTCGTTATAACGCCTTGATTTACGCACGTGCTCCTGATCAGATCGGGTGGTCCACGCTCCACACGATCGACGCTCCTCCGTCAGCCACGTCGCGTTAGATTTGGCCGTTATAACTCCCTTTAAATAGCACGTGTTTATATGATTGATCATGGTCCGCTGGTCCACGCGATCAACGCGTGAGATCATTTGCTCCGCCCGATCCAACGCCACGTCACCTGCATCAAAAGCATATGTGGAACTTAGTCCCACACGGAAAACATTTTGGAAACCGTCGGGTTTATAAGACCCGACGGTTTCTAAGGATATGACCCTCCCCATATAGGGGAGGACAAAGAACTTATTTATACTTAGTAAGTAAATAAATATATATGTATATATCGCGCCACGTAGGCGCTGCGCGGGGTCTGCGTGGCGCTGCCACGTGGCCTTGCGTGCCACGTCGCATCCACGCGGGCCCCGCACCCATTTTTTTATTTTTATTATTTATTTATTTATTAAAAATGGTAAAAAATCGAAAAAAAAATAAGAAAAACAGTTTAAAAAAATCTGGGAAAAATCCCTAAAAATAGAAAATTCATAACTTTTAATGTATAACTCCGATTTAATCCAAATTTCTTTCATTTGATCCAAAATTTAATTATCTATTGTTCTAAAAATTTGAAATTAATAAATAATGAGAGTTTTAAATTTTATTTTCAAAAATATAGTTATTTTTAAGAGATTTTAACTTAGGAAAATATAAATAAATATCTATAAATGCTTCCTCTCATTATTTTAACTCTAAAAACATCTATAATCTCAAAATAAAGATGGGTTATTAATTTATTCATCTTAAAATCATTATTTTTAACCCCTATTTAAAATATTTTTGAGAATATAGTGACTTTTCATATAATAATAGAAAAATACATATAAGTATGATAACATGCATGAAAATGAAATCATTTATACTTAAATATGCATCAAAAATCATGTTTTATGATGTAAATATCGCATGTTATCAATGTCATCTTGAGTAATTTTCCCTTTCCAAGGATTACGGTCTATTGCTCACGAGTATTGTTTTAAGAGGGCCAAGCTCTTACGAAATCACGCACGACTTTTTTTGAAATCACGCATTGTCGAAGAATTATATTTTCAGGGGCACACGAGAGAGAAATCCCGTGAACAAGCATCGAAAAGCCTAAATGATTTTTTCTAAACCCTTTTCTCCTCACCACATTTTGTTATCTTTTTCATGCCATGATTAATATTCCTGCCATTTTTCTTCATGAGCATAATGATTTCATTGAGGACAATGAAGACTTTAAGTTGGGGGGTGAGGACTTAGAAAAATTTAAAAATTTTTCAAAAATTTTAAAATTCTAAGTTCTAAAACTACTATTTTCCAAATTTTTACCACTCTTCTCCACCTTAGAAGTTTTGAAAGTTTGAGATCCTATCTACTAGAAATATAGAAGTGAGGGCCTTATAGCCTATATGATTATATTTTGAGTAATAAATCCAAGTGATGTAGATAAACCATGGGATTAATTTTAGTGGTTGACTTCTTTGGGGTTGGGTATTTAATGGGCACCGAGGAAAAATGAGTAATCAGATGTTTGAAGTGCTTTGGGATAGAAATGGAGAGATTTTGAGTGAAGTTCAAGTACAATTCCTATCCCCTACCTTACATCAGCTGAACCTACTTAGTGTGGGAATTCCTTGCTTCCGATATTTCCCTTAAAAGAGTACAATGAGTCATAATTTTTTTAGGCACCTATCTTTATCTTGTTAGACATTTAGTTCCAATTTTTCCTCTCCAGTTAATTAGTTATACACATTTCAGCCTCACTTATGATAATCACACTCCCAAGTAACTCACACATCCATCACATCTCTTTCACATTCCTCTCACATGTATGTATCCCTTCAAACATTACACTTGACATTTGAGCAAACTCTCTTCAAAACTCCGCGAAACAACTCCTTCATATCCTTATTTTGTGTAAACTCTTTTGAAATTTTGAAGTGTCTTTCAAAAAGATAAAAATTTACAAAAAAAAGGAAAGAAAGAAGGAAAAAAGGAACAAAAGAAAGAAAAAAAGAGAAATAAGAAGAAGAGAAAAAGAGAATAAGTTAGGAGAATATCTTCTTCCACCACCATCTCTACCATTTCCATTTATCTTTATCATCCATCGTCATCCACATCATTTGGGAGCTAAATTATCACAAGTGGTACCACCTTTGTTTTTAAAAATCCATTTTGTGTACATGCATATTTGTTTTTAACCACGCCATTCCTTTAGATATAGTGTCTTTTAATTTTCTTTCAACTACCTCACACATTGCATCCCAAAGATAGGAATACCTTTGCAATTGCACTTTTTCTAGTAGGAAGACAAGTTGAGGGGAATTCTAATGCATTAATTAGCCTCCATTTTGAAGGAAGGAGTGATGTACCTATGGAGAGGGTAAGGATTGTATCTGCTCATGAGAGCGTGAGGATCTTTTCATACCCATAGCATCAAACTCTAGATATGCTCACCTCGATCACAATTGAGAATTAGACTCGAACATTAGCCAATGAGAACTACCCTAATATGCACTAAAGAAGTCAACCTAGAAATAGAATCTATATCACTATGGTTCACACTATGAGGAAGAGTAATCATACTTCTATACATTTCACCTCTTTAGTAGTAGGATTGAGAAGTGGAAAAGACCTACTAGGGAGATAATATAGTAAATTATTATAATTGAATAATATAGCAATTATTCAAGTTGGGGGATATGATAACATGTAATCTTAACATGAAATTACATGATTATTAATGAAAATTAAGGCATAAAACATTCATTTTTATGCAAGTTAGAATACTTTAAGAGCATATCTATCATTTCATTCAATTTAAAGTTATAATCTCAAAATGAAAATTTTAGGGATAATTATGCATTTTTAAGAATATATTGTAGATTAGATTATTCCCCTCTATATTTGATATTATAATTGTGTTTTAATCCTAAATAATAAGAAAAAATACCTTTTACATACTCATTTATTTTTCTAAGTTTTAATTTTTAAGAGAAATGAGTGTATTTTTTAAATAAAAAATTTCTTATCTTGTTATATTTTTAAAAATTTTCAAATGATAGATAATTTAATTTCTAATCCAGTGAAATAAATTTGGATTAATTTGGAGTTATATTTTGAAAGTTATGAATTTTCTAATTTTTAGAGATTTTTCTAGAATTTTTTATATTTTTTTTATGAATTTACTTTGATTTTTTTTAATTAAATAAATAAAAAGTTATATTTTTATCGCGTGCTAACGTGACAGCTGACATGGCGTGGACGAAAACGATGGCGCCATGTGGTGACATATGAGACTTCCACGTGTCACACAGTGTATATGTGCACCCATGTGTGAGTGCACATGTGTGCGCGTGTGTGTGTGAATAAGGAGAAAGCACTATGTTAAGGATTTTCACAAACTCCTTCGTGTATTACTTGTATACAGGCACATTCAACTGAATTTCTGATCATTTGGGACTATCTATATGTTTTTATGTGCGCAACTGATGTGGCAACATGTGGAGCATCTGATCACGCGATTAAATTGTGATCGTCGATCGTCACTAAAGGCGGGGTGTATGTGTCGCATTTCTAGTCGTCGGTGAATCATTTTAAAAATGATTTAATATCAGCCGTTAATCAAAAGAGTTATAATGGATGAGATTAAAACTGACGAAAACACATCCGAAGCGTTAGATCCAGATGAGACGGATGGTGCTTCATGTGTTTCTTCTTCACGCGCGACGTGGCACAATCTCGACAGTCCATCTCTAATCCAACGGCCACAACTTTAACGATTCTCATCTTTGCATTTCATCAGACCCATTGATCAAATATTAAACACTCCATCCGACGGTTATGCCCAAATTCACTATAAATTGAGATGTTATTCAACGTTATAAATCATTATTGGATAATTATGAGAAATCGAACTATCTAGACACAACCATCCTTGCGGCTAATCACTTCTAGACTCATTTCCTTATCGACGAAGTGGTTGGAAGTAAGATTTTGTCAATAGAATGGGGAGAATTCGCGTCTTGAACACTGATGACTATCTTCGAAATCACGGAATAAAAAGCCTTGAATCATGCAATTCATTGGAACATTTCGATTGCTATCTCGCGTTAGAGTATGTGTTTTCATCCTTCTCTTTTTTCATGCATCATTAGATTGTAACTTAGAATCATAGATTAGATTAATTTTAGGTTTTATTTTGGATTACTTCAATTTCATGTTCATAAATTTCTACTTAATTTGCTCTTTGATTTATCTACGAATCTTGACCCAAATTGAGTGATTTTTTATTTCGTGGATTCGCCTTTGATTTCTCTTTCCAAATATATCAAAATCCCTAATTTCTCACATCATCTAAGTGGTCATGACTCACATCTGTGAGGTTCATTTGAGCCATTAATAGAAGATCAATCGCTAGATCAAATGGACACACCCAATTTTGTGTATTTATACGCTCCTTCTTCGATGACGTAAACTAGTCTTGGGTGTTTCAATAAATTGATCCATTTGGACATCTCAATCCTTGAATCTCTTGTTTTCTTCCTCTTCTATATTCATTTGAGGAGTGTTTGAAATCTAGATTTCGTCAAGAGAATAGAGAGAAATCACCGCTTCAACTCAGGATTTCTATTTTTTTAAATGCAAAATGAAAAGGCCTTGATTAGGAAATGAATTGGATCATGTTGAGTATGATTTTTGAGAGGATTACGAGTTTTCTTCCAAATCTTTCTTCTCGTAACATTAGATTTTAATTTCGAACAAAAGATAACTCGAATTTTATGAATTTTCAATGTTTTCTCTTTATTTGCGATTGATTTTTTACCTAGATTTTGCTTCTTAATTTCTCCATGAATATTGATCCAAATTAAGTAATTTTTTATTCCGTGGATTTTTTTTTGGAGTCGTCTTTCCAAAAATACTAAAATCCCTAATTTCTTAACTCAACTCATCATCCGATTTGATCAAATTTCAAGAATATCTCAAAATTTTCCTAAATCTCTATGGATTCAACCCTTATTTATCATTATATTAGTCAACTATTGATGAAATCTTAAAATTTATGAGTTTGGTATTTATTTTGACATTTATTCGTGTTTTTAATGACCATGTCAATTTCTGTCATCACTATCTTTGCTTAGATCCGTGATCCATCCTTTCTAGTGATTATGTACTAGCTCTCCCCACCATCTTGTAGGCAGTGCTTCTGGTCAACATCGAGATATCTTTGTCCTCTCTAACTTCTCTTTCTCCAAGCACACTCTCTAACTTAGGTGCTACAACATTCCTCAAGCCTTAGATGATGGCAAATCTATAAGATCTAATAGTAGATGTCTTCCTCGTGGGAAAGGACACAACTTCTTCCCACTGTGTAAGTATTGTGGCAAGAAAAATCATCCATCAACTAGGATGTAGAAACATTTGGCAACCTTGCCTCTAAATAAAAAGGGATCACCACCACTCTGTGTTCCCTCTTGCTGCCATGAAGTGTTTCATCCCTACCTTTGCAAGTGACTCTAATGCTTTTCAAGTATGGTGTACTTTGGTGCTTGAGTGGTATTGGTGCCTCCTCTTTGGCCAATCTCACATCATTTCTACCTCTATCCACGCCGAGTAGGCAAGCTCTTTCTATCTCATTATTATATCATCACAGATCATTAACTCAAGGACTTACACTCATATGATTAGAACTCTCATGACATGCATTTTATACATGAATTTACATGATTATTAATGCAAATAAAGGCATTAATTATTCCATTTGCATGCATGCTATCATAGTTTAAGTACATTTCTATCATTATATGCAACTTCATGTGATGATCTAAAAATACAACATTTTATGAATAATTAAGCATAATTAAACATTTTAATTTTAATCCTATTTATATTTGAGATCATAATTATATTTTCATGATTAAATGATAAGAGAAAAGATGTTTATTAACACTCATGTATTTTCATAAATTTATTTTGTAAGATATATGAGTGTATTTATTTAATTAAAATTAATTCTCTATTTATTTTAATATTTTAGCATTTTATAATGATAGATAATTCACTTTTTGATCCAACAAAATAAATTTAAATTAACTTGGAGTTGTATTTTGAAAGTTATAATTTTTTCCAACTTTTAGGAATTTTCTGGAATTTTTCTGAATTTATTTAAATGTATTTTCGATTTTAAAATGATTAAAAAGAATAAAAAGGGGTTTTATTAGTGGGCGCTGACGTGGAAGAGAAAAGCCACGTAGCGACGCGTGGACGTGTGTCAGTGTGACACGTGAAGTTGTGTGTGTCACGTGTGTGCGTGACACACGTTTGTGTGCGTGAAACGTGTGCGCAGATTGATAAATGGATTAAGAGCATCCGTAATCGGATTTAAGCTAACCCCTTCAATCCGTATACGTTATAAAGCCTATAAAATCCAATAATTTATGTTATGGGGGACTATTTTCATTTGATTCTGGTTTCAGGTGACGTGGCAACGCGAGAGACATCCAATCGCATGATTTAATCACGTGTGTCAGATGTCACTTACTCAAGGAGTATGTGGCAACATCATATAACACAGTGATTCGATTAAACATCGTTTAATCTCAGCGGTCCATCAAGGGAGTAATAACGGTCACAATTAATCACGATCGATGGACCCATCGACTTATTGCGATCGTCAGATGGAGATCCAACGGGCGATATGAAAAGTGCTTCTCTTCTCACGAGCGACGTGGACTCACCTGAGAGCTCCATCAAATATTGGACGGACGCGATTAATCGCATTGATTCACCAAACAATGTGTGATCTCGACCGTTGATCGCGATGAACTGACGCATCCAACGGTTACACCCAAAATCACTTATAAATTGAGATGTTCTTCGCGACGTAAATGTATTTTTGGATTTTTTTTTAGCAAATCAAACTGTCTAGACACCACAATCTGAGAGTCTTTTGATTTCTTAAGTTTCTTGGCTCATTTCCGCGTCCAAGAAGTGTTTTAAATCAAAATTTGATCGAAGGCATAAGGAGAAATCATATCTTGAATGACATCTTCTTGTTCGAACTCACGGAATTAATAGCCATGAATCCAGCAACTAGTCGGATCATTTCGAGCGCGACTTTGGGTCAAATTGCATGTTTTCATCTTAATCTTTCATCATTTACCATTAGATTTACATTTTGAATTGTAGCTTAACTTTAATTTCAGTTTAATTTCTATTTTTAATCAAATTTCGCGATTAAATTTTCTCTCAACTTCAAATTTCGATTTCTCCGCGAATTCTAATTCAAATCACTTATTTTTTATTCCGTAGATTTGCAATTGAGTTATCTTTCTTAATATACTAAATTTTCTAATTTCTAATCTCAATTCGCCGTCTGATTTGATCGAATTTCAAAGATATCTCAAAAAATTTCCTAATTCTTCATGGATTCAACCCTTATTTACCATTATACCCTTCAATTCATGAATTAATCTTTAAATTAGTAAGTTTGGACTTTGTTTTGACACGAGATCGTGTGTATTCAATGATCGCACAAATTCATTTCGTCAAACTTCTATTCTCTTACCATCCTTGCTACCGAACTCTACTCTTCTCCTAGTTATTATTGCCAATGGCTTGCCTTGTTTGGTCAAAGGTCATGACACCACCATTGTCATCTCTAATCTTCTGCTTACGCAGTGCCTCTATGTTTTGAGAATTCCAACTAGTCTCAAATCCATTTGTGCTATTACGTGTGCCCAACTCTGCTCCATCACCTTTTTTCCATTTCATTTCACCTTAAAGACCTAAATACTTGATAGAGGATTGGTTTGGCTTGCGAGAGCAGGCAAGGTATCTACAAGCTGATTTTTTTTGTGAACCCTCTTATAGCCTTCAAGACTTCTTTGTAGCCTTCATCTGCCAAATCCTCTCCTCTATAGGACAATTGCTTAGGTCACCTATCTTTTGAAAAATTACAAAATTCTTACCTAGGCCGTCTCCTAAAAAGTTTATGCGTCAATCGGGCAAACATCATCACTTCATCAACTCGAGTCAAGATAGGATTTCATCCTCAACCCCTTTGACCACATTGATTGTGATGTTTGGGGTCCCAACCGCACTCTCCAATATTATGTCATCTCTACTGTTGGATTTTGAGGTCGATAAACTTTCTAAAATTTTGATCAAAACATTGAATGCACTAGGATCCATCAAATCGGATGTTCAAAAAATTGAGACACTAAGAACATATTATATTTTCATCTATTATGTATGAGAAAACATACTTACAGGGTTTTCTTCAAGGAGTTCTTAAATTTATTCAAGTATCTAGCCTCTAGTGGTATCCACATGATTTTCGGATGGTTGGATCTTGTCTTCAAAGCTATTCACCAAGAGAAAGAGAAGAAAGGAGAGAATTCTCACAAGTCTTGCATGGGCAGCTTGAGTTGTGGTCATTCTCCTCCTACTTATAGACATTTGGTATGTGGAATTTGCATAAAAACCCTCATAATTATATTTATATCCACCAATATCCATAGACCTTATGTGTGTGACCCTCTAAGTTCATATATCTCACTAGTTACTAACTCTATAGACCAAATAACACCTTATTGGTTAACCTTAACTAATTATCCACATTAACATATAAATTAATTAATCAATGATCGATTTAACCCAATTGATAAGTTGAGTTGTCAGCCTGTTGGGTGCCAAGCTACACCACATACACTATAAGATATTGAATATTTAAGAACTCACTTTGGAACCTTTGCGTCATCGATTACCATGCATGTATAATCCTTCATCAACACGAGACTCATGAATGACTTAAGGTATAGTCAACTTTCACACCCTAATCGGTCACTCAAGTTAGGACTGATGAGTGTAGGAAATCATCAGGAAACTCCTTCTCCGATATTTCCACTATCTTGGCCAAGGATGTTATCGCATCTCATTTCATGAGTCAATCTCCTCAAATATCGAGGGCAAATTATCCCATCTTGATTACACAATCATCTTTGTGGACTTCATGTCACATCTAATATATGACATTTTAGATATCCCGTGCTTAGGGATTCGTAATTCATAATCAAAACACGATCACCCATCTACAAGATGTCTTTGTTGTCTCAATTCAAAGGACCATATGTTAGGTTTTGATGTCAATAAACTTTCAAAATTTTGATCAAAATATTAAATGCAACAAAAAACATTGAATCAGATATTCAAAATACCAAGCCACCAAGAATAGATGATCCTATCATCTAGTATGAATAAGAAAACATACTTACAGGGTTTCCTTGAAGGAGTTCTTGAAGCTATTTAAATGTCTAGCCTCTAGCGATATCCACACGGTCTCCAAATGGTTGGATCTCCTCTTCAAAGCTCTTTACCAAGAGAGAAAGAGAAGAAAGGAGAGAACTCCCACAAGGCTTGCATAGGCACCTTGAGTTGTGGTCGTTCTCCCCCTATTTATAAACATTTAGTATGGGTTTTTTCATAAAAACACTCACAATTATATCTATATCCACCAACATCCACAGAACTTATGTGTGTGACCCTCTAGGTCCATATATCTCACTAGTTAATAACTCTATAAACCAAATAATACCTTATTGGTCAACCTTAATTAATTATCCACATTAATATATAGATTAATTAATCAATGATCGATTTAACCCAATCGATAGGTTGAGTTGTCAACTCGTTGGGTACCAAGCTACACTACTTACACTAAAAGATATGGAGTATATAAAAACTCACTTATAGAACCTTCATGTCATCGATTACCATCTATGTATAATCCTTCATCCACATTAGACTCATGAATGACTTAGGATATGGTCAACTGTCAAAACCTAATCAGTCACTCAAGTTAGTATCGATGCGTGTAGAAATCATCGGAACTAATTCTCCAATATTTCTACTACCTTGGCCAAGGATTTTATTGTATCTCATTCCATGAGTCAATCTCCTCAAATATTGAGGGTAGATGATCTCATCTTGGTCACACAATCATCTTTGTGGACTTCATGCCATATCTAATATATGACGTTTTAGATATCCCGTGGCTAGGGATTCGTAAGTCATAATCAAAACACAATCATCGATCCACAAGATGCCTTTGGTGTCTATAGTCAAAGGACCACATACACAACTATGACATGAATCAACCTAATTGACAGTTAGGTATAATACCATTCAGGGATTCATACAAATCAATTTAGTAAACTCTTTCTCCAAAGAGCATCCACTATCTATCCTTAGTATCTTCACACCGATGGCTATAGGATCAGCCATACTCATCATATGAGTTGGATTAGATAGTTCTATTCTTTCTGAATAATTCGATGTCCTTCTCGAATATCCCATGAATAGACATTTTTGGAACATATGTTTAAAGACTAGTGATCACTATATTATGATCTCATCGTAATTCACTTAGTCATTGCACATGCTCATGGACTTCATTGCAAACATCACACAAGAATGACAATAAATAGATATCATTTCTATGAACATAAACAAGATACATGAAAGTGTGATTGTCTTATAGGCCACATAATATCCATCACCACATGATTAATCGTGACATGAGTCAACTTAATTGATAGTTAGGTATAATTACTATTAAGGGATTCACATGGTTCAATTCCATGAACTTTTTCTCCAAAGAGCACCCAATATATATGCTTAGTGTCTATACACTGATGGCTATAGGATCAGCCATAATCATCATATGAGTCGGATCAGATAGTGTTATTTTTTTTAATAATTTGATACCCTTCTCTAATATCCCATTAATAGGAATATTTTGAACATATGTTTAAAGACTAGTGTTGATTGTATTATGATCTCATCATAATTCATTTAGACATAGCATATGATCGTGCAATTCATTGCAAACATCACATAAGAATGATAATGAATAAATATCATTTCAATTAATATAAAAAAGATACTAGAAGTGTGATTAGCTTATAGGCCACATAATATCCATCATTTACTATGTCATCTTCATTGACAACTTCACTCATGTGAGTTGGGTCTTTCTCTTAAATGAGCACTCCCAAGTCCTCATCACTATCACCTCCTTCATCACCAAATTCATCACCCAGTATTTGACTATGCCAAAGATCAATTGTAGTAAAAATGCTCTCGATCTGTATAAAACTCCCTATGGTTTTTGCTTTTTGATATTGGGATCATCCCACCCACTATCTACCCACATACATTCCAACAACATGGTGTAACCAGATGGAAACATCATCATACATCCAAGAAGAATGGTATAGCTAAATGGAAACATCATTATACTTCCTAGCAAAACAATGTAGCCAAATGGAAACGTCATCATACCTCCTAGAAAAACAGTGTAGCCAAATGGACACATCATCATACCTCCCAGCAGAATGGTGTAGCCCAATGGAAACCTCATCAACTCTTTGAAATCACTCACACACTTCTTATTCAAATTAATGTCATTCGCTACTTTTGGTTCAATGCTCTCATGACGATCACATATCTCCATAATTGGCTTCCCTACACTCTACTCGGTGGGGCGATTTCCCTCCACCTCTCACTTAATTTCCTTGTCTTCTCCCTTCCTCCCCATGTCTTTGGTTGCAGTGCCCTTGTCCACGAACATTCACCCTCTCTCTCCAAATTGACTCCTAGTGCACTCAAAAGGGTCCTTGTAGGCTATCTACACATGCAAAAGGGCTATCTAGCCTTTCCCCTTATTTTTGTACCCTCACCCTTTTTGTGGCCTCTAAGTCAAATCCATGGTCTTATGTTGAGGCTACACAAGTACCTAAGTTGAGTGAAAAAATTGTGGATAGAGTCTTGGTGTAGTCAATGCCATATGCCCAATTCAAACCACAAGCAACCAAGCAAGCCTTGAGTGATGCAAAGGAGCCATCTAGGAAATATTTGAGGGTGCATTCCTATTTGCATGTGACACTGCTCGCCCAATCAAATGTGCGCCTGGGAATGCATTTTTTGGCAATCTACACTACTTGTGGAACACATCTCAGTGTTTACTATAGCACCCATTGAAGTGTTTGCCTCGTACACACGAATCTCCTTTTGCTTATCATGTCACACACTCTTTTCGAGCACTCCCTTGGAAATTATAGAAGTACGCCTTGGATCATTGTCTCCAGTCACCTGCAAAAGATCTGCAACCAACGTCATGAATGCCCTAGCCGCTCCAGCATTGCGTGTGCCCTAGCTTGGGAGTTGCATACTTGCCTCCCTACTATGCATGCCTCCTTCCAATGCATTACCTCCAATCACTTGCACAAGCACCACCTTCAAAAATTTAAAGGTGCTACTATTAAAAGTTCAGAAAAATTTAGAAAAATTTTTAAAAAAATTCAAAATTTAGAAAATTCATAACTTTAAAAATATAACTCTGAATTAATCCAAATTTTTCTTGTTTAATCAAAAATTAAATAATCTATCATTCTCAAAAGTTAAATTTAATAAATAACAAGAGAATCAATTTTTATTTCAAAAATGTACTCATTTCTTTTAGAAAATAAAGTTAGAAAAATAAATTAGTGTATATAAAAATATTTTTCTCTCATTATTAATCATTAAAACCCAATTATAATCTCAAATAAAAATGGGAATAATCTAATCTTAAATATCTCTCTTCAATTATTCATGATTATCCCTAAAATAATGTATTTTGAAATGATAACTTAAATTTTCATAGAATGATAGATATACTCTCAAAACATTATAACATGCATAAGAATAGAATATTTTATGCCTTAATTTGCATTAATAGTCTTAGAATTTCATGTGTAAATTGCATGGTATCATACACCTCCTTCTTGTTGGCCACCATCCCCTTCTTTGTCATGGACAAGTCAAGTTCAACCATTGCCATTGTGTTCTCGCAAGGCACATCCTCAACTAGCTCTACCTTCTTCCCCACCTAGACGGTCATCCACTACATGCTTTTCCTTTGTCCCAAAATGTAGTTGATTCCCATGATATTAATCTTGGCTCTAGTAGACACTTCTTTCTGGAAAGGCATATAACACTCACTTGAAGGGTGACGAGACGAGACCGCGAGGTCGTCGATTTCACACGGTCTCGTGTCAAAAATAATACCGAACTTACCAATTTGGGGAATTAAGAGAGAATTGAGGGGTATAATGGTAAATACGGGTCGAATCCACAGGGAATTTAGATATTTTCGAGATATCTTTTGGAATTTGGTCAAATTGGACGATGAATTGAGGTGAGAAATTAGGGAAAATGGTGTTTTTGGAAAGAAGACTCAAAGATCTATCCGTGGAATCAAAAATCACTCGATTTGGATTAGTAATCACGGAGAAATCAAAGATGGAAGTGGAGAGAAAATTTCGGAATCACGAAGAACACACTTGAAATTAAAATGAAATTAAACATAAATTAAAGTCCTAATCCTAAAATTGATGATACACGACGATAGATAAGAGGATAAACTTGTTTTCTAACCCGAGATAACGATCAAATCGATCCAATTGATCGCCGGATCGACGGCTCTTCATTCCGCGAATTCAAACGTGAACATCGGTGTTCAAGAGACAAATTCTCCTCGCTCGATCGTCGAAATCTCTCTTATAAACACTCCGTGGACGCGGAATTTTGTCTAGAAGCGATTACAAGA
Organism: Lemna minuta; assembly: GCA_024174645.1. NCBI lineage: Eukaryota > Viridiplantae > Streptophyta > Magnoliopsida > Alismatales > Araceae > Lemna > Lemna minuta. The sequence continues at coordinate 12,102,943 of CM044103.1, forward strand.
GAGAGATTCAAGAGAGAATGCAAATAGATAGGTCAATTAGATCGAAACTCCCAAGAATGAGTACAAAAGACGAAGAACAAGGCTATTTATAGCCCAAATTGGGCGAAACCGTCCGATCAATGCGTTAGGCTTGATCGACGGTTCAGATTAAACTTTTAATAGATGAAACGTTACGAACAGATCGTGGCCGTCGGATTGTTGATGGACGCTCCAGATTAGGCCACGTGTGAGGCGTTATAAAACGCCTAGAAACGGTGCCCGTTAGATCGCGATCTAACGGCTGAGATGCGGTCCGCGTGGATGCATCTCGGCCGTTATAACTCTTGAAAAAACGCACATGTTTGATTGATCTCCGGTGCGCCAGGGGTCCACGCGATCGACGTCATGAGATGCTGCCACGTCGCATAGATCATGACCGTTATAACTAGCCCAATCAAGCACGTGTTGATTTGATCGATCGTGGGCCGATGCTCACGCGATCAACGCGTGAGATCAAAGCGCGCCGTTGATCCGACGCCTATCGCCGCGCCACGTCACCTGCAAGGTAAGTGAGAGTATTTTTAGTCCCACACGGAAGGTAATTTTGAAACCGTCGGGTTTAAATAACCCGACGGTTTATAAGGGTATGACCCTCCCTATATAGGGGAGGACAAAGACCCCTTTTATATATGATAAATTATAAATATATATGATAAATCGAGGCGCCACGTAGGCGCGCTGCGCGGGTCCGCGTGGCGCTGCCACGTGGCCTTGCGTGCCACGTCGCATCCACGCGGGGCCCCGCGGCCCATTTTTTTATTTTTTTAATATATTTTTTATCGTTTTAAATAGAAATTTAAATCAGAAAATTCAGGAAAAATCCAGAAAAAATCCCTAAAATTGTAAAAATCATATCTTTTAAAATACAACTCCAAATTAATCCAAATTTCTTTCATTGGATCTGAAATTTAATTATCTATCATTCTAAAAATTCAAAATATTTAAATAACAAGAGATTTAATTTATATTTCAAAAAAATAAATTCATTTTTTTAAAAGATTTTTAACTTTAGAATATTAAATGAATGTTCATAAAAAAATAATTTCTCTTATTATTTAACTTTAAAAAAACCATTCATAATCTCAAGTAAAGATGGATTATAAAAATTATTTATCATTAATTTATCATAATTAACCCTAATTTAGTGCATTTTGAGATTATGACATAAATATGCATAGAATGATAAAAATGCACTCAAAGTATGATAACATGCACATAAATGTAATGTTTTATGCCTTAAATCGCATGAATAATCATATTTTATCATGTTAAGATTGCATGTTATCAAAGGGTAAGAAGAACTGACCCTTGTTAGACTCTAGAATCATATTTAGAAACATCAGGGGTCACTCAACATTGCAGTATCACGTGCTGTTTGCATGGATATCATTAAGCAATACTTATGAGCCTTGACTGGCAACAACAAATGGAAAATCATCATCTTCAAGACTTTTGCATCATGTGCTCCATCTAAAGACCTCCATCTGCTCCTTCTCCTTATACTTTTATTGGCTATCTTGAATCCTATTTTTCATTGACAAAACTCGTCATACATTTTGCTCCAAGATTATGAAATGATCAAGAGAGATTAGAGAATCAAGAAATAAGAATCTTGATTAACAAAAATGAGGACAGATCTCAATACATGGTGAATACGCAACTCCGGTCATTAAATAGGCATAGGTCAAACACATGTGTATCGCTACTATAATAACAACTACCTAAGGTGATGGTTGATGAATTTTCACCTAGTTGGCGCGATCTGAGCCACTATAACATGCGTGATGGACGGCTCCAATTACACATGAAGAAATATAAAACAAAAAAATGAAATAGATAAATCCTCTAGTATTTCGTCAAACACTTATATTTCAAGCATCTTTCGATGCAATCTTTGCTGAGATCATCTCCAACAATCTTCCCTTTGATCTCGAATTCACTAGACGGCACCAAAAAAACTGATTAAATCATGAAAATATGAAAACTTCTCTTTTTTGAGGGATTTTGTCAAAATGCCCGCTCATTACTCCCCTGTAGAAATAGGCCAGACTTCCACTTCTCCTTCCTGCACACAAGTATTAACATAATGATATCTAATCTCGATATGCTTATAGAAATTGTGAAATGCATGATTCTTGGCTAAATTAGTAGCCTATTTATTACCCTCATAAATCTTTGATAGTTTGAGAGTTAATCTAGTCAATTCTGAAATAATTTTTTCAAACCAAATGCCTTGACATGCAACAAGGGTGAGCAAAACAAGAAGACAAAGCCACGATTCTCTATTTCTGTGACATCTAGGTGAGAAGATTTCCTCCTAGAAAGAAGAAAACGCCTGAAGTGCTCTTTCTATAACCTATTTCTCCACCATAATCGCTATCACAATAGCCTTCAAGCAAAAAATTCCTTCCTTCCTTGTATTTTATACCAAAATTAAGTGTGTCTTTCACATATCTCAGCACACGTTTTGCATTGGCAATAAGCTCAAATGAAGGCTTCACCATTTATCTGTTGAGAAATCTGACATAAAACATAAAATATCAATGAGTGTGAGTTAACACCTTAATAAACCCATAAGGCTTCTATAGTCGAAGAATTTGTGTGTGAATTTTCTTCCTTTTGACTGAAGGAGGATCTTACTTTAGGAGGAGTTTGAGAAGAATTACATTCATGCAAGTTGAAATCACAAAGTAACTTATGTGCAAATGCTTTCTGGAAGAGTGTAGTCACCCATTTAAATTGCTTTACTTGGATGCCCAGATAAGATTTTAATCAACCAAGATCATTCATATCACACATATCCTTCATTTTCCCTTTGAATTCTTCAATTCATGTTGAGGTGCTTCTTGAGACAAGCATATCATCCACATATACACCTTCATATATCTTTGATGAACTCTTTATACTAAAATATATAGCTAGTTCATGACTGATTCGGGTCAAACCAAGGTGGATTACACTCTTGTCCAACTTAGAATACCAAGCTTGAGCTGCATGTTTCAATCCATATAGAACTTTCTTTAATTTGTAAACAAAATGCTCTTTACTTGAAACTTCATATCCTTCTGGTTGCTTGGCATAAATATCTTATGAGAGCTCACCCGTCAAGAAGGCCGATCTCACATCTAGATGGTGAACTTCCCATCCAAAATATTTTGAGATGGCAAGCAAAACTCTGATAGTCTCTAACCTTGAAACGTAAACAAATACATCAATGAAATCTATACTGTACCTTTGTGAATACCCTTGCACCAACAATAGAGCTTTGTGCTTGATAATCTATCCATCTACATACCTTTTGATCTTCAATACCCCTTTTAGACCAATCGGCTTGCAGGATTCAGGGGAAGTGATGACATAACGATTTATGTGGTCGTTGAAACACACAAACGTCGGTCAAACAAAATTTATAATTCCAAACTCACAATAACCCAAAATATGAAATCTAGTATAGTGGAAAGATCAGGTCAATCCACAGAGAACATGGTTGACTTTCATCAAAGCGTTGACTTGGTCAAACTTAGGTTTAAATAGAGATTTTAAGATATGAAAGTGATATATAATTAATAGAAATGATATAAATAGATGAGAGAAGATATTTTAAGAATTTAGAAACTGATTTGACGAAGAAAAGTCAAAAGTTAAGGTCAAAGCATTGACTTTGACCAGACGTTGACTTTCTGTAAAATCAGAGACGAAAAAGAGGATAAAATATTACAAATTCTAAGGTTATCCATAAGGTTCTGCAAGAAAGAAAACATAAGAAAAATGAATCAGAACTCGCTCGCTTTGTCACCTTCTTTATCATCGTTACCCTTCTTTTATCTCCCTACGATTTGTACAACTCGTCCCTTCTTCCAAGCCAAGGTCGAACCTCTAATATAATGTTCTCATTTTTTAACATAAAACATAACCCGCTCTACAACTCGCTCCTAAGCCTTCTTTATCATCACCGCTCCTAAAGTAGCTCCTCTACACTTAAGGTTCGATCAGCCCCTAAGAACCTTTTTTTTAGTCATCAATAGAAATAGGGTCTCATCTGGAGGAGCTGGTGATAAACAAAGAAAGATGAGACGGGACAAACTGTCAAAGGCCGTTGTAGGACTACCAGAGGAAAGCCCGCCCCGCTAGCTAAGATAGATAGATATTCCCGCACATTCTCTATTTAGAATCTCTTCCCAACCAAGCCAACGAGTTGGGATGGGAATGGCTCAGCCCACATGCATCATTTGATGAAAGCACTCCACCTTTTCAATGAAATCTTTGCTTGGTAGGCGCTGCCTTTTCACCCCACTCCCTTAGACAATGCAATGCTCTAAACACTCCAGTTTTATGTTCAGCCCCCTTCTCCCATGCGGAGTCACAGGCAGCACCCTGGAAAAAAGCACGGATGAGCCACATGCAGGGAAACTTGCACATGTTGTTCTGGCTAGGGACCCCGGTGTTTTGTACTAATATGTGTAGGTCCATGTAATTCAAATGAGAGTTTCATGGCGCGAAAGAAAATATGGTTTAGTACTCCCTTGGTCCCCGTATTGGCTATGTTCCTTATTCCTTGTCTAGTAGAAACTAATCGAGCTCCGTCTAATCTCCCAGAAGCGGAAGCTGAATCAATTGCAAGTTATTATGTAGAATATGTGCGGGATGCGATCCTTAATAATTCACTGTTGGCAGAAGCCAATGTCCCAAGGTCTCGGGGACTCATTCTGACTAAAACAAGGAGTGGGTCTTTACCAACTTTCAAATCCAAGATTTCTTGTTCAACATTCAAAGGCACTCTTCATTCTTCATTCAAAACTCATGAATGTTGAGTGATATCATGTTAAATAGAAATGATAATACATGATTATTGATGCATATTAAGGCCTAAATGATTTCATTCCTATGCATGTTAGCATATTTATGAGTATTTATCTACCATTCTATGAAAAAGACTTTATAATCTCAAAATACTTTAAATTAGGGTTAATTATGATGAATTAGAGATAAATAATTTCATAACCTCATCTTTACTTGACATTATAAGTTGTTTTTAAAGTAAAATAATAAGATAAATCAATTTTATAAACATTCATTTAATTTTCCTAAAGTTAAAATCTTAAAGAAATAAATGTATTTTTAAAATAGAAAATAAATCTCTTGTTATTTATTCATTTTGAATTTTTAGAATGATAGATAATTAAATTTCTGTTCAAATGAAAGAAGATTCAATTAATTTAGAGTTATATTATGAAAGTTATGAATTTTCTAATTTTTAGGGATTTTTCTGGATTTTTCTGAATTTTTAAATCAATTTCTAAGGATTTTATGGAATTAAAATCAATTTTTCTAATTAAAAATCAATTTTTTGAATATTTTATTACGCGTAGGTGACGTGGAGTGATCAGAACTGTGCGATTGCATCGCGATCAAACGGTTGATGCGGGCGATAACGTGGCAGCGTGTGGGGCGTCCAATCGCGCGTGCAATATCAGTCGTCGATCTTCACTTAATATCGATGGACACATGGCTTAATTGAGGTTCACCGGATTCCGTCTAATCCACACAGTTGATCTCACGAGTTATAGCGTTCGAGATTCAACGCAATCAAAACGCATCTGAGGCGTTCGATTAAGATCCGAAGAATACGTTTTCAAGGCGTTTTATAACGCGCGAACACGTGGCTTCATCTGAGCGTTCTATCTGCAAATCAACGGATGCGACTTAATCGTAACGGTTCACGATAAACCGTTTCATCAGAGCCGTTGATCAAATCGATCAGACGGTTATGCCCAAAATCCCTATAAATTAAGATGTTCTTCTTATTTGTAAAGCATTCAAGAGCAAATCAATCAAATTGATCTCTTTAAACACCAAATCTCTTCAATTTCTTGATCCTAACCTCTTCTAGATCAATTCCGCGTCCACGGAGTGCTTAAGATCAAGATTTGGGCGAAAGACAAAGAAGAAATAGACGCTTGAACTCCACGATCACGATTTTCAGATTTTTTATGAAAAGCCTTGATTCCGGCCATTAATTGGGTTAATCCAATGGCAATCTTGGGTTAGTAGAAGCGGTTTTTACTAATCAATCAGCTATTAGTGTTTACTTTTCATTTAGATTAGGAAATTAGATTAATTTCAAGTTGATTTTCGGTTAATTCCCAATTTACGATTTCAAAAATTTCATCTCACTTTGATCTTCAATTTCTCCGCGAAATCAAAGTCAAATTTGATGGTTTTTGATTCTGTGAAATCGTCTTGAAGTTATATTTCATAATCTATCATTTTCCCGAATTTCTATCATTGATTCATCATCCAATTTGATCAAATTCGAAGAGATCATCATAAATTTCCCTATTTCCCTGTGGATTCGACCCTTATTTACCATTATACCCCTCAATTCGAGATATTTTCATAAAATTGGTAAGTTTGGAATTATTTTTTACTCTTGACCGTATGCAATTGATGACCACTCGGTATTGATCCATCATTGGGTCGGGGGTTTATGCCTTGTTATAAAATAA